>JAJOZX010000451.1:0-280000 GCA_023014485.1 Bathynomus jamesi
AACTCCTGCAGAGTTTTCTGAGGTTTTAATCTTAAACTATGAGTGTGTTCTGTACTTTGTCTAGCCTATTTTTAAACAGATTTACACTTTGACTGGAAACATCCTCTGAGGGAAGTTGGTTCCAGATATAACTATTTTATAGGAAAAGAAATTTCCGCAGACTGAGGTCCTAAATGTCTTTACACACTCAAATAGTGTGCAAGATTTCGTCTAACCTTTTCTTGAACTGATCCACAGAGGAACTGTTCACAACTTCCGAAGGTAACCTGTTCCATGTGTCACAGATCTTATACGTAACGTAATTCCCACACACACTAGTCCTAAACCGTTTCAAATCCAACTTCCAACCATTGTTGCGAGTTGGGTTATCATTTAAACTAAACATACTTCTAAAATCGACATCGTTGAACCCTCGTAAGAGCTTGAAAACCTCGATCAGTTGACCGCGCAGCCTCCGAGTTTCAAGCGAAAACAAGTTCAGGGCGCGTAACCGTCGATTGTAGCCCATATGCCTAACGGAAGGGATCAACTTTGTGGCCCTCGCCTGCACTCGCTCCAGCCTCTCAATATCTTTCCTGAGGGTGGGCGACCAGAACTGCACAGCATACTCCAGGTACGGCCGAACAAGGGAATTGTACAGTGAGAGCACAATCTCCTTGTTCCGAAACTGAAATTGCCTCCTGATATAACCCAATAGTTTCTGGGCTTTCTTTTCCACCTCTACACACTGTTTCGTAAACTTAAGGTCGCTGCTAATTAGCACACCCAAGTCCTTTTCTAAATCAGTCACCTCGATATTACTGCCCAACATCGAGTAGTCCGACTTGGGATTGGCGTAGCCAATGTGCATCACTTTGCATTTACCCAAGTTAAACGGCATTTGCCATTTTTCGGACCACTCTCCTATCCTACCTAGGTCCGCACGCAGTTCCTCGATCGCTTCGGGCGTCCCAACATTGGCCCCAAGCTTGGTGTCATCAGCGAATTTGGCGATCCGACTGACGATGCCACCGTCGATATCATTTATGTAAATGGTAAACAACAGTGGCCCCAAAACGGAACCCTGAGGAACCCCACTAGTGACCGAGGCCCAACCCGAACTAGCCCCTTTAATTACCACCCTCTGCCGCCTATTCCTCAGCCAGTTTTCAATCCACCTACCTATTTCCCCACCGATACCCAGCGCGCGCACTTTCGCCATTAGCCGGCGGTGAGGTACCTTATCAAAGGCTTTCTGAAAGTCGAGATAAAGTATATCAATCGCCCTACTCTTATCGTACTCACTCAACATGACGTGGAAAAACTCGAGCAAGTTGGTGAGACACGACCTATGCCGTCTAAACCCATGTTGGGAGTCCCCAAGCAGCTTGTAGGAATCCAAATGGTCAACGATTCTATCAGCTATTATCCTTTCTAATAATTTACCTACAACTGAAGTGAGACTAATAGGACGATAGTTCCCTGGACTTTCGTGATCCCCTTTCTTAAAGATAGGGGTCACGTTGGCCTCCCTCCAGTCACCAGGCACCTGGCCCATCACCAACGATTTGTTGAAGACTGTAGCCAGGTGGGGAGCCACCTGGTCGCGCACTTCTCGCAAAACACTGGGGAGAAACTGGTCTGGCCCAGGAGCCTTAAACGCGCTCAGTTTGTCTATTCTATGAGCAACGACTGTCGCGGTACATCTAACACTATCCAGGCCAGCACCTTCGTGCCTCACAGCTGGCTCGGGGATGACGCGGGTATCCTCCCTGGTGAACACTCCCGCAAAGTACTCATTAAGCACATTAGCGATGTCCGCGTCGGAGGTCCGCAGAACGCCGCTTCCGTCCTTTAAAGGACCTATCATGCTTCTAATGGGCTTTCTACTATTAACATAACTGAAGAACTCCTTAGGGTTCCCCTTGCAGAGGCTTGCCACCCGTAGTTCTTCGTTACGTTTCGCTAGCCTAACCTTCGCCTTCACTTCCCTACACAGGCGGACATACGCTTCAGTGTTCTCGTGGGAACGATTGGCCTTCGCCCTCCTATACGCTACTTTCCTATTTCGGATAGCCGAAGCGATGCCACGATTGAACCACTTAGGCTGCGTTGAAGCAGGGGTGACCGGTTTTGAGGGTATGGCAGCAGACTGCAGCACCATAAACTCATCCCGGAATGCACTCCACACTCCCTCAACATCGCCGCCAACCTCTAACCCCATCTCTGCTACGCTATCCCTGAGGCTAACAAAGTTCGCCCGCCGGAGATCGAGCTTACTGCCTCTCGAGTTACTACGCTTCACCCGAGGGACGCACACACGGAACCTAATAAGACGTGATCACTCCCGCCCAACGATTCGTCAACGGTGAGGCCAGTGACGAGGTTGTCTTCGGTCGTGAACACTAAGTCAGAACGCTTTCGCCTCGTGTAGGCTCGTTGACCCACTGAGTGAGGAAGTTCTCATCAGCAAAGTCAACTAGCCTCCTCCCTTCAGCATCGGCAGTCCTGTTTTCCCACTTTATGCCGCGACAGTTGAAGTCTCCTAAAACTACACACACCCTATCCCCTAGCAGGCTACTGAGTTCGGTGTACAGGGCTGTATCCTCCTCGAGGAGGAGATGCGGAGGTCTGTACACCAAGATTAACCTATAGTTCGTCCCTCCCACGTTCAGATCGACGCCAAGCAGCTCCCGTTCCGACCGGAACTGGCAGTCAACCGGACTCAACGTGTCTCACGTATATTAGTACCCCACCCCCCTCCCCACGGGTGCGGTCTTTGCGAAACATTCTATACCCGGGAATTTCGAACTCCCCAACGTAGTCCCTACGATCAGTATGAATCCAGGACTCGGTGATAGCAACGATATCCTGGTATTCTGATGCTAAGAGCGCCCGTAGCTCGCGAAACTTGTTCCTAATTGACCTAGCATTAAAAAGCATTGCACGGAGGGAGCCTTCCCTATTCTGACCGCCCCCTAGCACGACCCGTTTCCCGAACAGCCAGGGCTGTCGGGAGTCGAAGAGCCCCTCACTATTGCTGTTGGAGGGGGACTACCTGCTGGGGGAGGGGAGGAGAGGAGGAGAGAGAGAGAGAGAAGAGAGGAGAGAGGAGAGAGAGAAGAGAGAGAGAGAGAGAGAGAGAGAGAGAGAGAGAGAGAGAAGAAGAAGAGAGAGAGAGAGAGAAGAAGAGAGGAGAGAGAGAGAGAGAGAGGAGAGAGAGAAGAGAGAAGAGAGAGAGAGAGAGAGAGTTACAAGGAGTTACAAGGAAAAGAAGTACCTCAAAAGGCCTTGCGGCCCATACCGAGGAGGTACCAATGGCAACGGGTGCCAGGGAAAATTTTGTCTTTCAAACTATGCTAGCAGTAGTAGAAAACTGGATAGAAAAGTAGAAGGCTCTCTCCCCACCCTCCGCTCCCTCCCTGCCAGAGGCAGGTACGGAAAAAGGTTGAAGAAAATACCTTGACCCTGGAAAAGTAGCCAAGGAAATTTTACAGGAAAGTGGAGAATATATAAATAGCTCTATATTTAGCTTGCTCACAGAGACACCGAGCAAGCGAACTCCTGCAGAGTTTTCTGAGGTTTTAATCTTAAACTATGAGTGTGTTCTGTACTTTGTCTAGCCTATTTTTAAACAGATTTACACTTTGACTGGAAACATCCTCTGAGGGAAGTTGGTTCCAGATATCAACTATTTTACAGGAAAAGAAATTTCCGCAGACTGAGGTCCTAAATGTCTTTACACACTCAAATAGTGTGCAAGATTTCGTCTAACCTTTTCTTGAACTGATCCACAGAGGAACTGTTCACAACTTCCGAAGGTAACCTGTTCCATGTGTCACAGATCTTATACGTAACGTAATTCCCACACACACTAGTCCTAAACCGTTTCAAATCCAACTTCCAACCATTGTTGCGAGTTGGGTTATCATTTAAACTAAACATACTTCTAAAATCGACATCGTTGAACCCTCGTAAGAGCTTGAAAACCTCGATCAGTTGACCGCGCAGCCTCCGAGTTTCAAGCGAAAACAAGTTCAGGGCGCGTAACCGTCGATTGTAGCCCATATGCCTAACGGAAGGGATCAACTTTGTGGCCCTCGCCTGCACTCGCTCCAGCCTCTCAATATCTTTCCTGAGGGTGGGCGACCAGAACTGCACAGCATACTCCAGGTACGGCCGAACAAGGGAATTGTACAGTGAGAGCACAATCTCCTTGTTCCGAAACTGAAATTGCCTCCTGATATAACCCAATAGTTTCTGGGCTTTCTTTTCCATCTCTACACACTGTTTCGTAAACTTAAGGTCGCTGCTAATTAGCACACCCAAGTCCTTTTCTAAATCAGTCACCTCGATATTACTGCCCAACATCGAGTAGTCCGACTTGGGATTGGCGTAGCCAATGTGCATCACTTTGCATTTACCCAAGTTAAACGGCATTTGCCATTTTTCGGACCACTCTCCTATCCTACCTAGGTCCGCACGCAGTTCCTCGATCGCTTCGGGCGTCCCAACATTGGCCCCAAGCTTGGTGTCATCAGCGAATTTGGCGATCCGACTGACGATGCCACCGTCGATATCATTTATGTAAATGGTAAACAACAGTGGCCCCAAAACGGAACCCTGAGGAACCCCACTAGTGACCGAGGCCCAACCCGAACTAGCCCCTTTAATTACCACCCTCTGCCGCCTATTCCTTAGCCAGTTTTCAATCCACCTACCTATTTCCCCACCGATACCCAGCGCGCGCACTTTCGCCATTAGCCGGCGGTGAGGTACCTTATCAAAGGCTTTCTGAAAGTCGAGATAAAGTATATCAATCGCCCTACTCTTATCGTACTCACTCAACATGACGTGGAAAAACTCGAGCAAGTTGGTGAGACACGACCTATGCCGTCTAAACCCATGTTGGGAGTCCCCAAGCAGCTTGTAGGAATCCAAATGGTCAACGATTCTATCAGCTATTATCCTTTCTAATAATTTACCTACAACTGAAGTGAGACTAATAGGACGATAGTTCCCTGGACTTTCGTGATCCCCTTTCTTAAAGATAGGGGTCACGTTGGCCTCTCTCCAGTCACCAGGCACCTGGCCCATCTCCAACGATTTGTTGAAGACTGTAGCCAGGTGGGGAGCCACCTGGTCGCGCACTTCTCGCAAAACACTGGGGAGAAACTGGTCTGGCCCAGGAGCCTTAAACGCGCTCAGTTTGTCTATTCTATGAGCAACGACTGTCGCGGTACATCTAACACTATCCAGGTCAGCACCTTCGTGCCTCACAGCTGGCTCGGGGATGACGCGGGTATCCTCCCTGGTGAACACTCCCGCAAAGTACTCATTAAGCATTAGCGATGTCCGCGTCGGAGGTCCGCAGAACGCCGCTTCCGTCCTTTAAAGGACCTATCATGCTTCTAATAGGCTTTCTACTATTAACATAACTGAAGAACTCCTTAGGGTTCCTCTTGCAGAGGCTTGCCACCCGTAGTTCTTCGTTACGTTTCGCTAGCCTAACCTTCGCCTTCACTTCCCTACACAGGCGGACATACGCTTCAGTGTTCTCGTGGGAACGATTGGCCTTCGCCCTCCTATACACTACTTTCCTATTTCGGATAGCCGAAGCGATGCCACGATTGAACCACTTAGGCTGCGTTGAAGCAGGGGTGACCAGTTTTGAGGGTATGGCAGCAGACTGCAGCACCATAAACTCATCCCGGAATGCACTCCACACTCCCTCAACATCGCCGCCAACCTCTAACCCCATCTCTGCTACGCTATCCCTGAGGCTAACAAAGTTCGCCCGCCGGAGATCGAGCTTACTGCCTCTCGAGTTACTACGCTTCACCCGAGGGACGCACACACGGAACCTAATAATACCGTGATCACTCCCGCCCAACGATTCGTCAACGGTGAGGCCAGTGACGAGGTTGTCTTCGGTCGTGAATACTAAGTCTAGAACGCTTTCGCCTCGTGTAGGCTCGTTGACCCACTGAGTGAGGAAGTTCTCATCAGCAAAGTCAACTAGCCTCCTCCCTTCAGCATCGGCAGTCCTGTTTTCCCACTTTATGCCGCGACAGTTGAAGTCTCCTAAAACTACACACACCCTATCCCCTAGCAGGCTACTGAGTTCGGTGTACAGGGCTGTATCCTCCTCGAGGAGGAGATGCGGAGGTCTGTACACCAAGATTAACCTATAGTTCGTCCCTCCCACGTTCAGATCGACGCCAAGCAGCTCCCGTTCCGACCGGAACTGGCAGTCAACCGGACTCAACGTGTCTCTGACGTATATTAGTACCCCACCCCCCTCCCCACGGGTGCGGTCTTTGCGAAACATTCTATACCCGGGAATTTCGAACTCCCCAACGTAGTCCCTACGATCAGTATGAATCCAGGACTCGGTGATAGCAACGATATCCTGGTATTCTGATGCTAAGAGCGCCCGTAGCTCGCGAAACTTGTTCCTAATTGACCTAGCATTAAAAAGCATTGCACGGAGGGAGCCTTCCCTATTCTGACCGCCCCCTAGCACGACCCGTTTCCCGAACAGCCAAGGCTGTCGGGAGTTGAAGAGCCCCTCACTAACGAGGGGGCAACTTCCACAGGAGACTGAGCCCCCTCCAACGTAGGAGGAGGGTCACCCATCTGTACTTCGCCGCACCCTTCAGTCGAAGGTACGTCCGCCACCGGCTCATCCTCATCTCTCCCCGGTGGGGGCCCATCATCTCTCCCAGGACTCGACCTCACCATTCTGTATAGGTGCCGGTCGAGCAGCGCGCCTAGCACACCTTTACCCTTGTCATTGAGGTGGACACCATCCCTCTGGTAAAGGTCCCACCTACCCGAAAATGCATCGAAGGGGTCAATAAACTTCACGCCCAGCGGAACGCACAAGTCTTGTACCCTCTCGTTGATGCCAATGACCTTACTGAGCGAGTGGTCACTGACATTCATTCGCGGTAAAATACCCATTAACATTCCCCTGTCTGTCTTCAGTTTTAGATCATCCGCAAGAGACATGATCTCGGTGATGATCCCTTCTGTAAGACCTACCCCACCGCCTTTGAGGAACAGGTCATTGCCACCAGCGTGGACAACGATCGCAGTCCTCCGACTATCCACGCGCACCTTCTCTACCTCCTTCCTTAAGTGCGCCGTTCCCCGCCCAGGTAAGCACCTTACCTTCCTCCCATCCCGGTTTGCAGAAGCAAAGTACTTCTCCTGGCCCCTGATCTGCGAGTCCCCAATCAAAACGGTGTCTTCCTCCTTCGAGCACAGGAGACTAAAGCGGTTAGAGGTCTTGACAGGGGCAACTGGGGTCTCAGGCTTCGGCTTCGCAGCCTTCTTGCCCGAGACCTTTCGAAACCCGTCGCCACCCATACACGCAGTTACACCACCCGACCCACCCCGACAGGTAGCTACATCCTTCGGTTTCTTTGGGCCATCAGCAGGCCCCTTCCCACCCTTCTCTATCGATCCCTTCCCACCCTTCTCTATCAGCCCCTTCTTTGAGCCCTCCCTTTGTTCTTGATACTTAATCTTACAGTTTGAATCTGCTGGTGTGTTTTTAATTTGATCTTGTCCACTGGGTTGGATTTCCAGTGCTACGACCCTAGCTTCAAGCTTTTTTACTAATTCCTTTAGCTCTTTAACTTCCTTTTCGTGGTTGTCTCTAAGTTTACAAAACAAACATACACTAAGGGATGTGATATCGCTGATATTACCCTCTGGGAAGTCTACGCACCAATGATTAACTTTACATTTAAAGCATTCTGCTTTCAATTTAGCTGGCCCTGCCATATTTTCTCTTTTTTTTGTTTTTTCTGAATACTCTGAATAAGATAAAGCGTTCTAGCAATGAAAACTATCCAAAAACGTTATGACCAGTATATAAAAAAGGGGGGGGGGGGTGAATTAATCCCGCGCGTAGCCGCACCCGCCTTTTCGCAAGTGACGTTCATTCCTTCCAGAAGACTACACCTCTCCTGCTGCCGCACCGACCAAAGGTCTCCCCAGGGCCGGACCGTCCCAAACGTGTCGCAGCTACCAACTGACAAACACTCGCGACGCAAGCGTCACGGATTTTCCGCCAGGAGCGACAGCGAGATGCAGCCCCTTACTAAGTCTTACTAGTCACTCACAAGTGGGCCAGACTCTTAGAATCCAGTGTTCAAGGGATATCCCACCAGACCCAGAGGCTACGCCCGAGACTTTACGCTGGCCTGGCAGCCAGCTGGGCAGTAAAGCCCTCTCACCTCAGAGCAGTACAGCCAAGCACCATCAATTGGTCACCAAAGAACGGTCGCAGGGGGCTGGTCAAGCCATTACGCGTTAGGAATGGGCTTAACGGGGCACTAGCCACACTCCATTCATCGCGCCCCTACGCCTGGGACCCCTCCATCCCAGTCTCTCACAACCTACGAGCGTTAAATGGTGTTATTTATAGAGGTTCCAAAGCCTCTCTTCCCACGCATGAGGTAGCAGTAGGGTCCTAATAGTAAAAGAAGAGAAAAAGACTTAATACTAAAAGAAAAGTTTTTTTTTTTTTTTTTTTTTTTTTGCAGTGAGAGGAGAACAACCTTAACGTAATCTAAAAGGACAGAGTAGGGATGGGATGGGGTCCTAGTAACCCACGGGACGGGATTGTGCAAAATACTTTACCCGCCCTCCCGAAAGAGAGAGAGAACCTAAAGGAGCTGGCAGCCAGTTCCTCTAGAATCCCACGACTCGGGACCGGAGGGCTGTCACACCCCAAGTATAAAGTTTACTACATCCAGAAGAAATGTGCATAACCTTTATACCCCCTGCGAGAGAGAGAGAGAGAGAGAGAGAGAGAGAGAGATATATTTTTTTTTATGGATTACTTCTGGTGAATGTCGTACAGTACTTTATCATAACATGGGTAGTACAAAAAGTTATGCAAGTGTAGATAAATAAATTAGTAATGCAGTGTAAGGAGAGCGTTTTCAGGATTTTTTTTTTTAATAATAATGTGTAGATAAATCTAGATACTTTCGACTTTTGTTTTTGGTATTTAAAAAATGGATATTTAATTTATATCTTCTCAAAATCCTAATGTTATTTATGGAATACATAGGATACACATATACAGGATACACATTTTGGACATCTCAGTATTGTTTACCAATGGTATCTTGAAGTAGACACGATTTAAAAAAAAAAAGTGAATGTTAACTACTGATCCACTGGATGTGCTGGGGATAGTCCAATGTGCGCTTTATTTGATATCCTGCTGCTAAACTCCGTACCGTTATTTGGTATAAAAAATTAATGTATTATTAAGGTTTTGGTGTCTTAACGTTAACTGTCTGTGTATTAGAGGTAATCCAAATACTTCGTTACTGATAACATTCTGAAATTAACCAACCAACCAACTGTATATTTATGCAATATACTTGTGGAATCTTAATGCTTATCTGTTGAGGTTTACAAGAATAGTCTAGTGCCTGCTTGTTATGCTCTCGCCAAATAAATTTGGAGGGGGCCACACTGGATTACATTTGTCCGTTCGTCACACTTTCATATCCACGCTACAACTTTTGAAACAGTTCAGCATAAATTAATGAAACTTCATACACGTATCGATCATCATAAGACCATCTGTCATGAGCAAGAATCAGGTATTAAGCAGGAACAAATAGCACTGAGAGACAATTTCTGTTTAGAATGCAGTCGATTGTTGCGCAATTACTCGTATTAAGTTTATAAAACAAAAATATGCACATTTTGTATAGGACCTTTGTAAAGAAGACTATTAGTACTGTAAAATAAATAATACAGTAATTTTAACATGAAACATACGAGTAGTTTACCAGTACTGATATTTATTTTTGCAGTAATTTGACCCTTTCTGTAAGCTTTTGGCTTTGGTTTTTGATGATAAGAAAATGGATGAAAAAGTAGGTATCCAGTGCATACCAGAAGATACTGTATCAGTATTGGCATGAATGAAAGATATTCAGTTTTTATGATAAGGGTGTTTTGTTTAGTATCCGTTTCCAATTTGGTTGAATCCCATTTATAGTGAGTGGGCTTTCATTCTGTCCGTAATTGGACATATCCTAGTTGGATATCCATTGGTTAGGATAAAAGTGAATAAGTTGTGGATACCTTTTTGACGATATAGGAAGTAGCTCCTAAGGTATAACCATCGGATGACGTTAAACATCCAAATATGGATATGGATATTATGCATAAGAAGCACCCCCTCCGAAAAAAGGGAATATCTGTTGTATATAGTGATGTGAGTCGTTTTTTATTGTGTCGTTTTTTTTGTTTTTTTTTGTCGTTTTTTTTGTTTAAAACGAAGGTAGTCTGTTTTTTTTGTTTTTTTTGTTTTTTATTGTTTTAAACTTATTCCATATTTTTTTTCCTTTAATCTAATAAGTATATTAGTATTACCTATAATTTACTATACTACCATGCTTATACGGTTATACCTAGTATATATACTATATAGTCATCTTTTAGAAAAATTGAATCACGCAAAAAGTATATAATAGAAAGGAAAAACAAACCCTCATTTTTTATATGTATATATTTTTTAACTAGAACATAAAACATTCTTCCTCGTTTCAAACAATATACATAATTGTGATTGGCAAGAGTACCAGTATATATATTCCAGATAGAAAAGGAAATATTCACCTTTTTTTAACCTTTTTGTTAACCTAATGTTGTTTTAACCTTCATTTCCATGGAAGAATCATCACTAGATTGGGTAGAGCATATATGCTAGTTTCAATATCACAGGTACTGGTATAATATACATAATAAAAAATACATAATACTGGTATAAAACAATATATATAATTGTGATTGGCAAGAATACCAGTGTGTATATATATATTCCAAATAGAAAAATAAAAAATAAAAATATTCATCTCTTTTTTTAACCTTTGTGTTAACCTAATGCTGTTTAACTTTCATTATCTGATTCTATTTCCATTGAAGAATCATTATCACTAGATTGATTAGAGCATATAGTTTCAATATCACAGGTACTGGTACTTATTGCAGATTTGGATGTTGACAAAGCCAATGTAGCACCATGTTTTACTTCACTTTCTTGGAATTTTGCATTTTGGGATATAAATACAAGCTTTGCTGCTCTGTCTGTGCTTAATCAGTTTCTTTTGGCTGTATGGATATTACTGTATGTGCTAAATGATCTCGGAGGTAATGAAAGGGCGAAATAGAGGTGTATGAGTTTGTGTAGGTATATATGTGAGTATGCGTGCGTATGTATCTGGAATTCTGGATGTATGCGTATGTATGGGGTATATAATAGATATAAATATGTGTATATAAGTATTTATGTATATATTGGTATATATGTATATGGGTGTATGTGTATGTATATATATGGATGGTCTCTGGGGGAAAATATGTCATCGCGGGTCTAAAGGATAGTTAAGTGGGAGATTCAAAATCCGAGGCATGGATGGGAGAGTCCTGGAAAGGTTGGACAATGGGCAGTCAGCTCCCAGCCAGTGTTCTCGCAAGTTTAACGGATCTCAAGATACAAGACTTTCAGTGCAAGAAAGAGGCTGGAAAGGGCATTCTATACTGGTACCATATGTAGTGATGTTAAAAAACCGTTTTTTTTATGTCCATGTTTTGTTTTGTTTGTCGTTTTTTTTGTTTTTTATTGTTTTTTATGTTTTTTTTAATAATTAATATAGATATTGCCAATTTAATTATAAGGTATACTTTTGCAATGATATATATTATAAAAATAAATAAATAAATAATAAAATAGGCCATATGGTACCAGTATAGAATGCCCTTTCCAGCCTATTTACAGAAAAAACTGGCCTCTTTCTTGCACTGAAAGTCTTGTATCTTGAGATCCGTTAAACTTGCGAGAACACTGGCTGGGAGCTGACTGCCCATTGTCCAACCTTTCCAGGACTCTCCCATCCATGCCTCGGATTTTGAATCTCCCACTTAACTATCCTTTAGACCCGCGATGACATATTTTCCCCCAGAGACCATCCATATATATACATACACATACACCCATATACATATATACCAATATATACATAAATACTTATATACACATATTTATATCTATTATATACCCCATACATACGCATACATCCAGAATTCCAGATACATACGCACGCATACTCACATATATACCTACACAAACTCATACACCTCTATTTCGCCCTTTCATTACCTCCGAGATCATTTAGCACATACAGTAATATCCATACAGCCAAAAGAAACTGATTAAGCACAGACAGAGCAGCAAAGCTTGTATTTATATCCCAAAATGCAAAATTCCAAGAAAGTGAAGTAAAACATGGTGCTACATTGGCTTTGTCAACATCCAAATCTGCAATAAGTACCAGTACCTGTGATATTGAAACTATATGCTCTAATCAATCTAGTGATAATGATTCTTCAATGGAAATAGAATCAGATAATGAAAGTTAAACAGCATTAGGTTAACACAAAGGTTAAAAAAAGAGATGAATATTTTATTTTTTTATTTTTCTATTTGGAATATATATATACACACTGGTATTCTTGCCAATCACAATTATATATATTGTTTTATACCAGTATTATGTATTTTTTATTATGTATATTATACCAGTACCTGTGATATTGAAACTAGCATATATGCTCTACCCAATCTAGTGATGATTCTTCCATGGAAATGAAGGTTAAAACAACATTAGGTTAACAAAAAGGTTAAAAAAAAGGTGAATATTTTCCTTTTCTATCTGGAATATATATACTGGTACTCTTGCCAATCACAATTATGTATATTGTTTGAAACGAGGAAGAATGTTTTATGTTCTAGTTAAAAAATATATATACATATAAAAAATGAGGGTTTGTTTTTCCTTTCTATTATATACTTTTTGCGTGATTCAATTTTTCTAAAAGATGACTATATAGTATATATACTAGGTATAACCGTATAAGCATGGTAGTATAGTAAATTATAGGTAATACTAATATACTTATTAGATTAAAGGAAAAAAAATATGGAATAAGTTTAAAACAATAAAAAACAAAAAAAAAAAAAAAACAGACTACCTTCGTTTTAAACAAAAAAAAACGAAAAAAAAACAAAAAAAACGACACAATAAAAAACGACTCACATCACTAACCATATGGCCTATTTTATTATTTATTTATTTATTTTTATAATATATATCATTGCAAAAGTATACCTTATAATTAAATTGGCAATATCTATATTAATTATTAAAAAAAACATAAAAAACAATAAAAAACAAAAAAAACGACAAAAAAAACAAAAAAAACAACATGGACATAAAAAAAACGGTTTTTTAACATCACTAGTTGTATATCATATGCTGTATGGGAATATTGTGCGCACACTACCAAATTGTTTGAAAAAAATGTGGTTGGTAAAAACTAGTTGGTTTGAGAATTTGGATATAGGTAGTTGGCCTTATGGAAGCCTTGTTTAAAGCTTAATTAGAGTGTATTCATTAGGCCTAAGTGTGTTTTCAAGTGACTTATTAGATTCTAATGTTTGTTTTGAATTTTATAGTTAATAAGTTACCTGCGAGTATTTTAAAGGTCTGAAGTAATGGGAAGTGACTGCCGTTTTGAATGTTTACCTATTGATAAATAATGATTTTTAATATATAACAGTATAATGCAAAAATTTGTAAACATGATTGCTTCACAGTACAGTTGCGGATGTTAATTTATCCCCGTAAAAAAAAAATGCAGACAAAACTATATTAAATAAAAGAAATTAAAAAATCGGTGAATTTATTTCCGCAACTGAACGTACAAACGAGATAACGTAACTTCGTACAGAAACTTTGTTTCAGATGAAATGGTCTCTCTTTCAAAAGATTCCAATAGTGACGATGAAGGTGGAGTGGTTGACGAAGGAAAAATCCCTTCCTTCTGTGTCCTGCTTCACGGAGGACTAAAAGTAAGACGTTATATTCCTACATCTTAATAGATTTACGCACTCAACGTTGCATTTCCCGCACATTTTTTTTCTCTTGAGAGAGTGAAAGAGAAAATTGAGTTTTACAAGGGTCCCCCCCCCCCCCCCCCCCCCACTTCCCACCATTGTTATTAGTATTACTGTTCCCAATTTTCGATGGAAACCCTGTAGTGATTGTTCATATTTTTTTTATCGATTCTCTTCGCCTCCAAATTGTTTGGTTTTTAAACTCTCTCCAGAACCTATAGCCAATAAACTTTAAACGTGGTGTATAGGAGTTTTGGAGACGGCCCATTTAAATGTGTTCACAGGTAGTTGCTACGTTAACATTGTGGCCGTCATCAATCAGAATTGAGGCAGTCGCGTTACGTGAAGAAAATCGAATTTCATAATGTCGACGTTCGACCTTATGCAAGTATTATATATGGATTTCAGATTTTCAATAAAAATGACTAAGATAACCTAACCTAACCAGACCCAACCTAACTCAACTGAATCTAACGTAACCTAATTTAATCTAACTTTGCTGTATCGACTTTGTTCCGCTACCCGAGGCAGTCCTTCCAGAACTATTGAAATCGTGACCTTTTCGAATGCTTACGGCTAGATTTTATTTTTTCAAATAAGTGGAACCCTTCCCCTGTAAATTGATGTTGGCAAAATGTGTGCGGAGGTCCTTAAAAAAAATTAAAAGAATGGTAAAAACTTAATCTATATTGGCGTAGCCAAATAAAAGTAAATTGAAACCTAACGGCCATTAATTTTCCTGAAGAGAGAAAACATGGTGGCTCTTTGTCAAGTAGGAAACAATTGGCACGGAATCTTTTATTCCTGGGCAGATAGCAAAAAGAAATCCAATTTAATGTTATCTATCTTCGATCCTGGTGAGTTGATTTAAGAATTTTTCACCTTTTATTCGTGGAATTATTCAGAAATTTGTACCAAATCCTCTACCTATATCTTATTTCACGTTCCTCTCGTATCATGTAAATAATTTCGTACAGAATATACTGAACAGTAAATTCTAACTCGGTGATAGTTTAACATTTACTTTAAGCTCACTAGGCACTTTAAATGCAGCTTCACTAGTTTTGATCTATTGGCCTCGGATGTGAACCTCAAATTTTAATGGATGCGTTTCATTTTTTTCAAGATTTGACAAAACTATGAAAATCTCTTTATGTTTGGTCTCATTTAATTTGTAGACTTACTTCAATTTTGTTCACCGAACAACGGTCGAAGTGAACTGTTTTATAACACTTGTCGTCGTCGCGGTAAACTTTTATGAAAAATCCCTTAAATTAGCTAGGTACCACTTTAATTATGCCACATTTGGGAAGCTTTTATAATTTGTAGTCAGTGGGAAAAAAATTTAAAATTGAAAGTAAGCCTTTTCCGCAATTTGAGCAAATTTATTACGGACAAATATATATCAGTTTAAGTGGTAATTTAAAGATAAGACTGTTTATTGCGTATTCCGTAAACTTTATTATTATGGAATGTATGTGTTCGACCAATGAACCCATCTTGACGCCCTTCTAGTTTATAAATTAATTTAGAATTTGGAAACAAATATAGAAGTTCTTTGAATACTACTCACTTTTATGTTGCAGGTGCTGACGTTATACCTTGGCTCGGAAAACTTAGCAATTTGGGTCCGGCCGAAACACTCGCCGTGAATCCCTATGGATCGGGCAATAATAATTCAACGCCATTTCCCCTTAAAGTAACTCGTAACTTTACTTTATTAAATTAGTTTTCATTTTTGAGAGCTGATCAAAGGTCGAGGCAAATTCTGTTACGTTTCACGGCGTCGTCGTCGTTATAGTTCTCATTGTTCGTTTCATTTTTCTTCATTGTCATACTCATAACTTGCTTTTCGTTAGTCAAGTTTTAAATAGTTGATGTACCATTCTAGTTTTTGCATTTCCTGAAAAATTATGCAATGTACAGCTATCGTGCAAATTATTGAAAAAAAATCTGATTTATTTTTTATAAAACTTTTTTTTGGCTCATTTTGTGGGACTTAGATTTTCAGAAGCGTCAGTGGTCGAGAGTAAAGCGTATGAAGTTCAAAACATACCATTCTAATTTTAACAGTTAATGAAATTATTATTATTGTTTAACTGAACAAAATTTTACTTACTCTTAAATACATTAAATCATTAAGATTTGTACTATACAGGAATATAAAGATTACATTACTAGATTTTTGTCAGTAGTTGAATTTTTTCTTTGACTCGGAAGAATATTTCTCGTTTAGTTACTCTTGGGTAACGTATTTGTACCCAAATATTACGTTACTGCATTAATTACCGTTATTGTATTTTATAATTTTGTTCGGAACATTTCATCCGTTTCGGTCAATGCTGTAGTTTATTTAATAAGTCTCACTCACTGTGCGTCAAAAACCTAAGAATCCAAGCAAAAATTGTAACTTCATAATGCTTCTTGCTAAACAACATTGGATTAATACGATAATTTAAATAATTTAGATGAAAATTATTTAGGAAATTAAAGCATTAAAGTTACCACTTCATTTAAGGTTCCGGAGAAGAAGAGTTACGCGCAGAACTGCGTCGTTTGGGTAAGACACGGTGGCCTTCAGTCAGATGTTCAGAAAATTTTAAGACACGCTCGTAAACTACCTGATAAACATATTAGCTTTTATAAAGTAAGTTCAAACTTTTATTTATATATATATATATATATATATATATATATATATATATATATATTATATATATGTGTGTATATATATATATAATATATATATATATACTGTGTGTATATATATATATATATTATATATATATGTATATACTGTGTGTGTGTGTGTGTATATATATATATACAGGGTGTCCGAGAATTATCTGTACAATTTTTGGCTGTTATTAAAAGTCAACCATGAAGTGTAGAAATTCCAGTGTTGTCCCATTTTACAGAGAATCTCATTAAGTTTTTTCTGATACCACGTTTTGACAAGTTTTTTAGAAATGTACGCGGGTGACAGACATTGATGATTTAAAAGCAAGAATCACAGCTGCTATTGAGCGAATTGATGTGGATATGCTGCAGCGTACATGGCAACATTTGGAGTATCGATTGGATGTTTTGCGAATCACTAATGGTGCACATATCGAATGTTTGTAACAACGTTACTTTAATAAAAGAAACTTTTGAAAATACAAATTCTAAATAATCTTGTTTAAGAATTTTACGTGTGTTATCAAGAATTTTATTAAAAGATGAAATTGTACAGATAATGTTCGGACACACTGGAATTTCTAAAAAACTTGTCAAAACTTGGTATCAGAAAAAACTTAATGAGATTCTCTGTAAAATTGGACAACACTGGAATTTCTACACTTTATGGTTGACTTTTAATAACAGCTAAAAATTGTACAGATAATTCTCGGACACCCCTGTATATACACGAGGGCCACTCAATATATTTTGCCCCACCTTTTTTCTTCTTTCCAAGTTTCCTTGTAAGTTCCAGAAATTTTGTACACAAGTAGTTACATACCTTTTTTACAAGTTTTTGTTTTTCCACATAGTCTCCATCCTTTTCTACGGCTTTCTTCCACCTCGAAACAAGGGCCTTTATTCCTTGCTGGTAAAAGTCCCTGTGTTTCCGCTGGAGCCACCTCTTAACCTCCTCAACAACCTCATCATCACTCTAAAACTTTCTTCCATGAATAGCATCCTTCATTGGCCCAAGCAAATGGAAGTCTGAAGGTGCCAGATCTGGGCTGTATGGTGGGTTTGGTAACACAGTCAAGCGCATTTTTGTGATGGCCTCTCTTGTTTGCAAACTGTTATGTGGTCTTGCGTTATCGTGCAAAAGAAGGATGTCTTCCAGTTTTCTCTCCGGTCGAACTCGCTTTATACGTCTCTGGAGTCTCTGTAGGGTAGCAATATATGCCTCTGAGTTGATTGTTTGTCCTTTCTTCATAAGGTCCACCAGAATCACCCCTTTCATGTCTCAGAAGATGGTGGCCATAACCTTTCCTGCAGAGGAAGCCATTTTGAACTTTTTCTTGCGTGGGGAGTCTGTGTGGAGTCTTGTGTGATGCCACTCCATGGATTGGCGTTTTGTTTCAGGTTCAAAGTGGTGTACCCAAGTCTCATCCCCAGTCACAATTCGTGGAAGGAAGTCATCCCCTTCTGTCTCGTATCAAACCAACGACTCGGAAGCAATTTCTTTTCTTTGGGCTTTGTGATCTTCAGTCAGTTCGCGAGGAACAAACAATGAACACACTTTTGAGTATCCCAGTTGCTGAATTATCGTATTCACACTTCCTTCGCTAATTCCTAACTCCAGTGATAGCTCCTTGTATGTGATGCGCCGATTTGATCGAATGATGCTGTTAGCACGTTGCACAGTGTGAGATGTCACAGCCGATGCCGGGCAGCCGCTGCGTGGCTCATCATCGAGGCTGGTTCTCCCTCTCTCCGATGATCTCTCACGTTTCGACCAGCGTCTAACTGTGCTTCGATCAACAACAGCATCTCCGTAAACGTTTTTTAGACGTTTGTGAATATTTCCAACTGTTTCCTTCTCTGCGGTTAAGAACTCGATAACAGCTCTGTTTACGACGCACATCACTGTCAGACGCAATTTTCAAAACTGCGTTAACCATCGGTTTTATAAAGGGCGTTTAAAAAGCAGGTTTATACAAGGAGGGGAGGTTCAAACTGGGAAAATCCGGTTATGTGAAGCGCAGAAAGTTCAAACTTACGGCCCAAAAGACATTTCAGCCCCATGGCCTATTATTTAGCTAAGAAAAAAGGGTGAGGCAAAATATATTGAGTGCCCCTAGTATATATATAACTTTTGGTTTGGTTATATATATATATATATATATATATATATATATATATATATATACAGGGCATCCCAAAAAAATGTGTACACACTTTAACAGCTGATAGCTCAATTGATGTTTCTTTCTTTCCAAGTTAAACCCATTAGAATTAATAATGGCAGTCAGACTAAGCTTTGAACAAAGGAAATTCATTCTAAAATGCTACTGGAAGTGTGAAAACGCAGTTGAAGTGCAAAGACAGTTTAGGAGGGAGTTTCAAACAGATCCACCAACGCGACTTACCATTACTCGAATTAGAGATAAGTTTGAAGCTGATGGAACTGTTCAGAATGTCCACAAGAAGCGTTCCGGAAGACCACGGACATCGACAAGCCCCACAAAGCAAGAAAGAGTACTGGAAACGTATCACCAAAGTCCAAGAAAATCTGTGCGGCAAGCGAGTCGTGAGGTAGGAATTTCAGAATCGTCTGTCCAACGCATTTTGAAGCGCTGTCAATGGAAAAGTTACATTCCAAGATTAGTCCATGCTATTAATGAAGATGATCCGGACCGAAGAGTGGAGTATTGCGAGTGGTACTTGGCACGATGTGGATGTGGATTGGACGAAGGGGTTTCGTAGAATACCCTCCGCGTTCACCAGACCTCACACCACCACGACTTTTTTTTATGGGATACTTAAAAGACAAAGTCTACGCTATAAAACCTGCAACAGTCGCTGAATTGAGAGCAGCCATTGAACGAGAATGCACACAAATACCAAACGAAATGTTTCGTGATGTTTGCGATTCCATTGCTTCGCGTTATCAGCAGTGCCTGGACCAGAACGGACGTCAGTTTGAAAACAGGCGTTGACAAAACAATTAAATAATGTCTGTAGATTCTATTACATTTTGAAAATGAAATGTATTTTAATAAACACTGCCTTTATAAGTATTTAAAGTGTGTATACATTTTTTTGGGACGCCCTGTATATATATATATATATGGTGTCTCAGAAGTCGTGCACCATACGCTTTATTCAGATTTACGAGTCGAAATGGTTTTTAAGTGATGTTTAATTACAATATATGTTCGATAATGTTCGAATAATAAAATTAATAGTATGTACGAGGGTAATTCAATAAGTATTCGCACTTTTTATTTTCACAATTTTATTTTCACAATTTTATTTTCACATCTAATAGATTATAAACACACCACTTCTGAACAGTCTCCCCCTGTTTCTCAATACACTTAGTCCAGCGATCTACAAGCTTCCTAATGCCATCACAAAAGAATGTTTTTGGCTGTTTGCGTAGCCAGTCATGCACCGCCTCCTTCAGGTCATCACCGCTTTGGAATCGCTGACCTCTCAAAGCGTCTTTTAGTGGTTCAAACAGGTAAAAATCCGAAAGTGCCAGGTCTGGACTGTAGGCTGGATGGTCGAGAACTTCAAATTTAAGTTCTTGAAAGCATTTTCTAGTCTGTGCAGCGGTATGAGGGCGCGCATTGTCGTGTAACAGAATCAGGGGTGTGGAGTCGGAGCCGGAGCCGGTGGAGTGGTGGTTTTTGGGTGGAGCCGGAGCCGGAGTCGGAGCCATTAAAAAACGCCGGCTCCATGGCTCCAGTTACCTTGCCCATTCATAATAAACCTAATGCAACTTTATCTTACTTAACCAAACTTTAGTACTTTACCTAACTTAATATATAGTTTTTATTAAAAATGCATATTTATTTTTTCAGAAACGTCATTATTTGTAATATAATTATTAATTATAGCTCCAAAATCATATATCATTAACTAAACTAAGACTAAACAATAAGCATTTATCATTTATACATAAATAAATTTTTTTAAGCCCTCAATAATGAATAAACTTAAAGGATCTAGAGAAAAGTCTATTGTATTCGAATATTTTACTACCACTGAAGATGATAAATACTATGTTTGCACTTGCGAAGTGACTGATGCTGGTGGAAATATTTTGACATGTGGAGCAAAAATTAGTACACCTTCAAGCAAAACCAACAAGAGCAATGTTTCAACGAGAGCATTCAATTTGAGGCGTCACGTAAGTCGTAACCATCCTGAAGTGTTCAAGATTATAGAAGAGAATGAAAAGAGGCAAATACTTAAATCTGCCAGTACTTCTAGTCAAGTAAGTCAACCAAATCTTACTAAATATTTTGTTAGTCAAACAGTCACTGTGTCCATGACAGCAGATCAGTTCAAGAATCACATCATTGAGTTAGTGGTAAAGAATTCTTTACCTCTGTCTGTCTTTTGTAAGCCAGCCATGCTTTGTTTATTAGGAGGAATGGCTCAAAAATTCAAAGTTGGTTTACATAGAAATAGTATTCGACGTTTGGTAATAGAAAAAGCAAACGAAGAAAAATGCGCTTTAAAAAATAATTTACAAGGACGTTTTGTATTTTTTAAATGGATAGTTGCACACGTTTAAGAACAAACTACTTTGCAATCAATGTTAGATTTGTTGATGGCAACAATAAAACCATTACCCGTACATTAGCAGTACGGGATACGCAAGCCCAACATACAAGCGAGTACCTTCATGGGCTTGTGAAAGGTGTTCTACAAGAGTATGAAATAGAAAAAGAGCGTGTATTGTGTATTGTAACTGATAATGCCTCCAACATGATCAAGACAAGAGAGAGAGAGGAGGAAAATGATATAGAAACAGTTGATTCAAATGCTGAGACCCCAGAACTGGAACCTGATGATGCAGCAGAACTTGATTTAAATAATATCATGGATGAAATTCAAGCCTCTCAAGAGTCCATCATATGCGTTGTGGTGTTCATACTTTACAGCTAGCCATTCATGATGGCTTAGCGATAAACACGCAGCCATTCTTATAAGCAAAGTGAGGCAGGTTGCAGTAGCTGCGAGAAAACCAAAGATCCAAGAAATAATTAAACGACGTGCTGGAAAAGTAACAATTTTAGATCAAGCTACTAGGTGGGGTAGCACATATAAGCACACCGGACAAAAAATTAGTCACCCCTCTCAGAATGTACCTAATAACGTGTGACGGCGCCTCTGGCCTTGATAACCGCACGAATCCGGCGAGGCAGAGACTCTACGAGGTTGTGCATGTACTGAACATCGATTTGCTGCCATTCGTTCATCAGCCGGTCCCGAAGTTCCGCCAGAGTCCGTGGGTGTCTATTCCTGCGCTTCACTTTCTGTTTCCAGCCTGAACAACACCTTCGACGCATTCAGGATTAAAGGCTTCATTGGACCTGCGATGTACTCGTCGCCTCCCATCATTGGAGAACAAACAAAAACGGGACTCATCGGACCAAATTACACGTTTCCAATCTGCCTCAGTCCAATTTTTGTGCCTCTGAGCCCATTTATAACGTGCCAATTTGTGACTTGCTGTTAACAGCGGCCTCTTCCGTGGTACCCTGCTCCAGATGTCCATCGCATGCAGTTCTCGTCGCAATGTCCGTTCGGAAATTGGTCGCTGGAGAACCTCATTGGTTTCTTGGAGCAATTGTTCTCTGGTTTGAAAACGATTTGCAGTTACTAGACGAGAAACATGGCGGCGGCCCCTATTGTCGAGAATTGTTTTCCGGCCACAGTTACGCCGTCGATTGTCAGTTGATTGCGAACTACACCACTCTTTGTAAACTCGCTGGACAGTACGCGTTGACACACCAACAAATTGGGCTACTTCAGACATTTTGTGTCCGTGGGCTCTGCCAAACACGATGGCTCCTTTTTGCCACTGAGTAACGTCTGCCTCATGACCCATTTTGCAGACTATATCCAACACACACACTTTGTTCTTCACCACCTCACGAAACAGATCTGATCCTGTGTGCTACGTCACCGCTACTTGTCACTTACCAATGCTACATCAGCGCCCTCTGTGTGACCTTGAACGTCCTACTATCGGTGCTATTAGGGGTGACTAATTTTTTGTCCGGTGTGCTTATGATGATAGAGCGCTTATTAGAACTAAAACCTGTACTTATTGACATGGTGAATCCAGAAGTTACACTATCAGAAGTAATGTGGGACCAAGTGAAGAAACTTAAAAGTTTGCTTTACCAACCATATATCACGACAAAGACAATTCAAGGCGAAGACTTAGACTCCTGGCCAGTTTTTCAAGGAATGGAAGTCTCTGATCTACTGCCTTTCTAAGACGGGGGGTACCATAGCTGAAGGTATCAAGACCTCCATGGAAGCGAGAGAAAATCGTTTACTGGAAAATGATGTAATGTTAGCTGGCGTTTATCTTGATCCTAAGTACAGATGTTTATTAACGGATGAACAACAAAGCAAAGCAATGAATGCTGTATGTGATATAGCAGTTAGAATGAGAAAGTCTCAAGAATGTCCAGAACAGGAAAATGAAAACATTCCATCATCATCATCTACTACCACTTCTGATAATGAATTTGACTTTGAAAAAAATCATTGACAAACAACATGGTGCAAAAGAAAAACGTTCTCGATCAGGATTTGAAAACGATGTGCCACATGGTGGTCCTCTTAGTACCTTGACTAAATTTAAGTTAGCCGTATGGGAATCTCTTAGTGAAGTTAAAAAATTTAATCGTCAGTCAAAGATGTCAGTACAAGATGCAATAGTTAAGTACCCTGAAATTATACAAGATGTCGCACAACTTGTTCTTGCATTACCCTCTACTCAAGTTAGTGTGGAACGTTTATTTTCAGCACTTAAAATCATAAAATCTGATTTGAGAGCAGTAATGAAAGAGGACTTGATTGAAGCAATCTTGTTCTTAAGAACAAACTGTTATACATAATTTTGTATTTTAAAAATCAGTTTATGAAAGAATTAAAGTATGAATTTGTTTGTTTCAAGTTTTAACTTTTAATGCAGCTAATATCATTTGATAAGTTTCTTTTAAGTTTTCAGAATTTAATATTTTTTTGTTAATCATCAAAATTGTATTATAATTTTTTTTTTGATTTATGTATTAAAAAGGTCAAATTGGAAAAAATTAGTCTTTCTTTGTATGTTTTAATGTAGCTAATGTCATTTGATAAGCCTCCCTTCAGTTTTCAGAATTTAGTTTTTTTGTTCATCAAATTTCGATTAATATAATTTCTTTTTGGATTTATGTATTAAAAAGGTCAAATTTAGAGAGTATTTTTAGCCTTTATTGCAAATATCATTCAACAGTGTATTCATCTGTCTGTTGTTGAGTATGATCAATGACCACTCTAACTACATTTGGATTTTGATAACTTGCTGGAGCCGGAGCCAAAAGTTTTTTTTCTGGCTCACACCCCTGAACAGAATAACACCTTCCTACAATCTCCCTCTCCGTTTTGTGCGAATTGCTTGCTTTAACTCATTCCGAAGCATGTTAGAATATGATGCACTGTTACTGTAGTTCCACGCTCTAGAGTCTAGATAATGTTCAAGGATAGGGCCTCGTGTATCCCAAAACAGTGTTAACATAACTTTACATGCTGACGGCTGCGCTTTGAACTTCCTTGCAATGGGAGATGTTGGATGTTTCCATTGCATACTCTGTCGTTTGCTTTCTGGTTCATAGTGATGGATTCAGGTTTCATCTCGTCTCCAGTGATAATGCGCTCCAAAAAGTTTTCACCTTCATTATGATACCGCGCCAAAAGACGAGAGCAGACGTCCATACGATTACGCTTGTGCTCTTCGCATAAAACGGAGAGGGAGATTGTCGGAAGGTGTTATTCTGTTACACCACAATGCGCGCCCTCATACCGCTGCACAGACTAGAAAATGCTTTCAAGAACTTAAATTTGAAGTTCTCGACCATCCAGCCTACAGTCCAGACCTGGCACCTTCGGATTTTTACTCTTTGGACCACTAAAAGACGCTTTGAGAGGTTAGCGATTCCAAGGCGATGATGACCTGAAGGAGGCGGTGCATGACTGGCTACGCACACAGCCAAAAACATTCTTTTGTGATGGCATTAGGAAGTTTGTAGATCGCTGGACTAAGTGTATTGAGAAACAGGGAGACTCTGTTCAGAAGTGGTGTGTTTATAATCTATCAGATGTGAAAATAAAAAGTGCGAATACTTATTGAATTACCCTCGTACATCGTACATACTATGGTGCGCGACTTCTGAGAGACCGTGTGTGTGTGTGTGTGTGTATATATATATATATATATATTTTTTTTTTAGGTCCGGTGTTAGTGGTGTTCCTTACCAATGCTGTTCAATTACCGCAAATATGTAAAAGATAATTACTCTGATTAAACTAATATTTTAGTTGAGTTTCATTATGAGAAAATTGTGAATGTGTATATATACGAAATTGAAAATCGTATGCCTGTTTTATAATTACACTTTTATTTATATGATGCGGAATTGTATGTAACACCAAATTATGTTTGCAAACAACGAGAAAAAATTGTATAGCGTTTAGCCAGTTTTCGTTTTTCGAGTTTTTTTTTTTAAGTCCGTTTCAAACGTGTTTCAGGAATTAAATCGGGTACGCAAAGCCGCTCTCATGTACGGGTTTCCCGAACTTCTAACTGGTCTTGCGAGTCTCCTGGAGAGGGAATGCTACAGCCTTCCATCTAATACGCATCCAGAGGCCGCCATTCAACTGCAGCATGCCTCAGAAAACCTTCGCTCGTGGGATAAGAAAGATCCCAGGCAAAATATCCTTCATTACAAAAGTTATGATTAAATATATTCAAATCAGAGCTCTATGCCAATAAAAAATGCCAATTTATTATTATGTGAAGTTGCTACAGGATATATAACACAATGACCTCAAAGACGAACTAAGAGAAATTTTTCAGATGATGCTTTAGGTCTTTTCGGTTCAGTCGCCATAACTATTCCTGAAACACTTTTATTTATAAAAATGTTTTTATTATCCTATATCAATTTCTCTGGATAACATTAATAATAGTGTATATTGATAAATTTATGGAGAAGTTAACTTCAGTTGACCTCATTCATGAAACTCATAAACGAATTTACTCATAAGGCATATATTAGCACTTTAAATAAAAACAGCAAACTTAGACATTATAAAATGTAACAATTTCTCATCAGTTTCAATATATATAAAAAAAAATAATAATAATAATAATGAGTTACAGATTGACTGCCTGGAAAGCGTATTCGAATTATAAACAAGGACATCAGAGACAAAATGAACATTACTTATAATTTTTAATATGGCTGACGTTTCGGACTTTGCCAATTCCATCGTCAGGGATCTAAATACAAGAAATTATATTTATACATTTAAAATAAATTTAAAATATTAGAAAGTTCAAAAACATTAAGGTTTCATTTTTTTACACACACACACACACACACACACACACACAACACACACACACACACACACACAATGACTAAAATTAATTTGTAAAAAAAGGTAAGGTAACATCCATGTCCCATATCTCCCAAGGAAGTTCGGGGTAGGGTCCCGAGCCTGGGCTACCTCAGCCGGAGTCGATTAAATGGGGGTGGTCGACCTGCCGCTCCTCCGTCATGACCTAAGATACAGAAAAGACAACCGCCCAGCTCCAGGCAGCACTGGAGTTCGAACCCACAACTCGGCGAAGTCTCAGCACTGCCGGGCGGCGCCCTAACCGATCGAGCCATGAAACGCTCAAAAAAAGATAAAAACATAAAAATTCAAATTAAAACAGTGTAATATCATTAAAATTATAAACATGAAGTGGTTACCTTGAAAACACTGTAAATCTATAGAAGTCTGGTCACTATTAAGATTTGGTTTCAACTTGTAAATGAACAAAGATTCCGTTATTTTTAATTTCAGATCAGAGTCACGACTCGCCAAAACTTCAAAATTTGACTGAGAGGTTGGGTGGTTATGAATGTGAGCATGCTCACGTATGCAAGAATTCGGTGGTCTGCTGATTGGTTGGTTGGTTCTAACCGATTTTCCTGTGTGTTAAAAAATACATTTTAAGTGTCTTTTTTTTTCTTACCGATATACGACCCCATAAAGTGGTCACACTCGTATTGGTATACGATTGAGGAACATAGAAGTGTAGGGATATTGTCATTATATTTAAATAATGAGTGAACTGTTCTCATTGCTTTCAATATGACTCTCAATGTTATCTATGGGTAGAATTCTTTGCATAATTTTTAAAGCATATTTTGAGTGCTGGAATTTAAATTTCCTCTATAGGCTATGTTAAAGTGAAATAAAGTTTTTTGGGGAACTTTAGTAACATTTAGGGCTTTGAGGCCAGTGAGTTTATTCAAAGTTCTCCCAGTAGTGCTATCTGTTAAATTAGGTGAAAAAATTATTCTTCAGCAATAGATTTCTGTTCAACTCCAGCTGCGTGTATGCAGCCTAAAATAATTTGAATAAATATTGTCAGCTTTCTAAGTCAGAGTAGATACAAGTTTTCTTTCGAAAGGTAAAAATAAAAGAGGAAACATTTGCTATGGCCAGTAAATGTTGGTTTTCTGTAGAGATTTTTGAAACAAGGAATTAGTTTTGCTATTACATTGTCCAAAAAGAACGATGAATTATTTAATTCATTTTCCGCAATGAATTTTATATTGATGTGTTTGAGCAGATTTTGAAATTCAAATTGAAAATCTTTATTCAGTAAAGAATGCGAGTGACAGCGTTTTACAGATATTTGATATGGCATTAATATATTCACAGTACTCTAATCTGAATATGCCGTTGGAAGCATGGAGGCTTTTTAGACCAAACTAATGGGATTTAGTTTATTTACTGCATAAGAGAAGTGTAAGTGGCAAATAATAGTAATAGTGATAACGAATAATAATAATGTAGTAACAAAAATAATAATGATCATAAATGCAATATAAATTTTGTTTTAAATTTTACTTAATTTTAAATTAAGTGATTTATTGTGTATGTAGTAGAAAATAAATGATGCTTAATAAAAATTATAAAAAAGGATAAATTATGAAATTAGCATATTTTAGATAATTATAAAATAGGACCTTAATTACTATAGTAATAATTGCAGTAGTAATTTATACACCAGTAAGAACTAAAGTAATTTTTTAGTAATTTGTGAAATCCATTTAGTGATGAGGCCTGCCTGATATGTATGGGAACTGCATTCCATACATCTGCTCCTTTGGAAGAGAGTGCATTTCTCGCAGTTTCCATTGTATAGTTTGGTTTGTGTATAAAATCCTGAGGCAGTCTGGTGTATTTGATGTGAGGTGACTGCTCTTTGAATGAGTGATGTACGTAAACTTAATGATAACTTTGAACATATTGACAGCAACATTGAATTTATATAAGTTATTTAGTTTAAAATATTTAGCTTTTTAAACATTGAGAAAGTGTGACTTTGTCTGTTGTCATTATTCGAGTGTGTTCGCAGACATTTTTTATGAATGACTTTCAAAGGATGTTATATATATATATTTCTTTGAGCCACCCGATGTTGTAATACAATATAATAAACGTGGATGAATAAAGTAATAATACAGGGGGAGGAGTGCGTTTTAAGGAAGAGCCTTTTTTTAGTTGAAATAATATGAATAGAAATCTTGATATTTTGGATTTGATATGTTGTACACGACTTCTGAAATTTAGTTTTTCGTAAATTAATGCCAAGCGCTTCAACTTAAACTTCATTCACCCTTGCAAGAGTAGTAGTCCCAGTTTTTATTTGAAATCTTGTATTTATATGTTTTTTGGTAAAAATCATACGAGATGACTTTGTCAAGTTCAATAAAAGTTTATTACATATCGATTTATACACACGTTCTAATTGCCTGTTCATTTCATTTATCAGGGAGTCCAAATTATGATGGGAAGAAATAAGCGTGGTATCATCTGCATACTGCACGCAATTTAATGTGGTTGAGAGATGAAAATCATTGACGTGAATTAGGAATAGTAATGGCCCAAGAATAGATCCTTGTGAGACTCCACTAGTTAGATTTGCCTTGTCGGATAATTTATCTTTTAATTTGAGGTACTGATGACGATTTGACAGATATGATTTGAACCAATCGAGGATATTTCCTTTTATTCAGTATACTGTATGCGAGGTTCATTCAATAAGATTTCATGCAAAAGTGTATCAAATGTTTTTGAGAAGTTGAGGAAGACTAAAGCAGTGTGGTTTTTGCTTTTTTAAGTTTTGATACACATTTTCTAATAGCATGTTTAAGGTACCTTCCGGTGTATGCCCACCTCTAAACCCAAATTGTTTTAGTTAGAATATCGTACTTGATTAAGAATTCCGTAAACTTATTGTATAGGATTTTTTCAAATATTCGACTTAGTTGGCAATACGGAAATGGGGCGATAATTGGATAGAGTGTTTGTGTTTCCTGACTTAAATAGAGGGCATACTTGGCTTCCTTTAGAATGTCGGGGGAATCTATAGACCAATCGCCCTAATGTGTTGTGCCTGCAAAATTTTCGGAAAAAAATGGTCGCGACGCGACTATCGTTCTTCCTCAAAAATAGTAATTCCTTCCCGGCTACCCATTCCGGCTTCAGACAATTTCGATCCACCACTGATCCCCTCCTGCTTCTCAGCCGTGACATACAGATTGCATTCGACAGTGGACAATTCGTCCTATCAATATTTTTTGACATCCAGAAGGCCTACGACACCACTCATCGGGACAATAATCCTTAGTCAGCTCCAAAGACTAGAGCTCGTAGGAGCCATGCCGACCTTCATCAGGGGCTTCCTATCCTCCCGAAACTTTAAAGTTCGGGTGGGCTCAGTCCTCTCAGACACTTTCGTGCAGATGGACGGGGTCCCACAGGGAAGCATCCTCAGTGTTCTATGCTTTTCCATCGTCATGAACACAGTCTCAAAATGCCTTCCACCCAACATCCGTTCTTCCATCTACGCGGATGACCTTGCGATCTACTTTGCAGGGCGGGAGCCGTCCGTAGTTCAACGGCAAATTCAGCTCGCCATCTACCGGGTGGAAAGGTGGGCGACGTCGGTGGGTTTCCGCCTCTCCATCCCGAAGTCCAAGTGTATGCTCTTCAGCAGAAGACCCGCAACCCTTCCTGTTCCCTCTGTCACGCTATACGGCAATCCTCTTGAGGTGGTACCCTCCACGCGATTTTTGGGCGTGATTCTAGACCGACGGCTCAACTGGGTTCCTCATATCAAACCACTGAAGCAGTCCCTCCAGCGTCCCCTCGCTCTACTAGATCACCTCTCCCACACCACATGGGGCGCAGACCGACGCGCGCTCCTTCGTCTTTACACTTCCATGGTCCAGTCGAAGCTGGACTATGGCAGTGTAGTATACGGTTCAGCCTCCAACACCTGCCTCCGTATCTTGGACCCGGTCCTTAATAGGGGCCTCCGCCTCGCCACTGGTGTTTTCCGCTCTTCCCCAGCCTCCAGCCTTCAAGTGGATTGTAATTACCCCCCCCCCCTCTTGCCCTCCGACGGGGTCTGCTCCTCATGAGGACATACCTCCGTACACAGAGACTACCCTCTTCGCTTGTATCCGCGGCGATTTCTGAACTCCCACCCCAGGGACGGAGCTGGCACTTCACTAGAGAGGTCCGCTCTTTCCTTGACCTTTCTAACTTGCCCGTCCCCTCAATTTTCCACATTTCATACATCTACCTCCCCTGGCTCCTCACCCCTATCAAGTTTTGCAGGGACCTGTGTACTCTACCGAAGAATACAACGAGTGCTACGGTATACAGGTCACTCTTCCGTGAACATGCAACCCAACATCCGGACACAGTCCCCCATTTATACAGATGGTTCCCGTTCGGGGACTGGTGCGGCCGCCTCAGCGGTGATACTGGCCCAGCCAATTTCTCGATGCGTCAGCCTGCCCCGCGAGACCTCCGTTTTCTCGGCAGAACTCCTCGCGATTAAGGAGGCCCTCGACATAGTGCGCACTCACTCTGCCAACTCTTTCGTCATTTATTCAGATTCCCAAAGTGCACTTCTCTCCCTAGAGAGATTTAACCCCCCTCATCCGCTCGTCTGTACCATCCAGCAAATCTTCCATTTTTTAACAGCCTTCCGACACAAGACAATCGCCTTCTGCTGGGTCCCGACACATGTCGGCATCCAGGGTAACGAGGAGGCGGACCACACGGCAAAGTCGGCCTGCTTACTGCCGGCCTCCTCCCTTTCACCGACTTCTTCCCGACTCTCCGCTCCCACTTCCGTTCCATCTGGCAACGGGAATGGGACCAGGCCACACAAAACAAACTTCACAAGATCAAACTGCAAATAGAATACTGGGCCGCCTCCTTCCACCGGTTCCGACATAAAGAAGTGATTATAGCCCGTCTCCGCATAGGACACACACTCATTACTCATGGTCACCTTATGGCTAAATCGCCAGCCCCGCTCTGCCCTACCTGCCATACTCCCATCACTGTCGTGCATCTCCTGGTCGAATGTCCAAACTTGTCCGCTCTTCGTTGTGGATGTTTCCCTCACTTGGCCGAAATTCCCATACCCGAGCGTCTACAATTCATGCTCGCTGAGGGCCCCCATTTTTCGGGGGAAGCGATTTCCCGTTTCCTCACTTGTTCCCACCTGCTTGCTTCAACGGGTCTGAGACCAGGCCCCCATACCCACTACCCAGTAACTGAACATTACATCCACCCCCCACCCCCCTGGTCTATCATCCCCAACTCAGTAACACCACTCACCCACTGCCTCGCTGAGATATGTACCACACTAGATACGAATCGGCGGTAAAATAAAGAAAGGGAAAAAAAAAAAAATTGCCAAAAGGATATCGTTTGGTAGGATTGGATCAAAGAAAAATGAGTTTGGAGTATATTGTAGCGTGTGTTGTCGGTAATGAGTGCCAGTAATTGGACTAGAGCAGGGGTCCCCAAACTTTTTTGACTGTCGACCCCTTCATGGAATCCTTGACCTTTTATCCACCCCTTAATTTTTTTAATTAATAAAAATCTATAAGTCTTAGTTAAAGGTAGAATAACTAAATAAAAATATATACAATAATAGTAAAATATTATTATAAAGTTTAATAAACCAACTTTACTTTTTTTATTGATCATCTGACATCTTTAATGGGAGGGATGTGGTTGATGATCTTTGAGAAGAGCACTAATATTTGGTTGTAAATTAGTGAGTTTTAGTCTTAACTCAGCACGCTCTTCTATGTTCAGTTTGTTCAACTGCTTTGTTAGGACTGAATTTACATGGCTAAAACCAGCCTCAACCATATAGGAACTTGGGAATGCAAGTAAAAAGGGGCTTACCGCTGCACAAAGTTTGGGATATTTATTGACAATATTTACATTACTCCAGAAGTTACTGAGGGTCGTATTTTTGAACAGTGATTTAGCTTCGAGATCCACGGAAAAATACGTCACGCTCACAATGCTTTCTGATTGGCGCAATCACAACTGTCAGCGGGGTGGACACAGGGTTGCCAATTTGTAGATTATACGACTTTTGCTTTCGGCACAAAACATTATGCCGATTTGACCAACAATATTTAATAAGGCGTGCAATGATGTGATGCTGATATGCTTCTGTATCACCAATTTCTAATCGACCCCCGAAAATGTCTTCTCGACCACTTTGGGGACCCCTGGACTAGAGGCTGCAATATTGGAGCCCATGTTTGCAAAGTTGTTTAATAAATTGGCTTTGTCTTAAGGATCGTCGTTAGGATTTCGGTCTTGTGTGAGGGAGGACAAGGGGTTTGTTTTCACCTTTGTGTTAATTAAATCCTTTATAGAGTTCCATAATTTTGGAATTGAATTTTTAGTCATCAGTTTTTGAACAATAATGATCTGCTTTTGCTGTTTTAATGACTGCATTGAGTCTGTTACAGTAATTTTTGTGTGTGTGTTCGGTAATAATATCAGTTTTCTATAATTTAAAGAGTATGTTTGTGTTTAATATTTACAATAAGTGCTGGAATGATCCAGTGGCTGTTATATTTAGTTTGATATTACTTTTGTTTTACGAGGAAAGTTTGTGTTGAATATATCCATAAGTGTGCTTACGAATGCTTGAAATTTTATTCTAATGTCATTGTTATTTTCGGTTATTCCAGTCCAGTGAAAAACTTATTCATCTCAGAAATATTTGCTTGTTATTGTAGCTGTAAGATCCATAGTCAACTTTTATATTTTCTTGTGTTGAGAAATGGTTGATTAGCATGTTCACGTAGGCAAGTGATCTGTGATATTTAATATAATTATATTCGAGATGCAATTAAGCGAGAACCGCACCCAGATCTGATCTAGCAGAGTCGAATTTCTAATGTTGTGAAGTCTAGTTGGCTTTGTAATAGCTAATTTAAAACCACTTGCAGACATGATCAGATGATTCAAAAAGATGGGCTTGCCTCTTGGTCCATCCCTAGCAAATGCTCCAATTCGGATGTTTATAAAATACCTTGTGAGGATTGTAATATGTGCTGTATTGGAGAAACAATTTCAAGCGTCGCCAATAACTGTAATGGTAACTAGTTGCATTTTCTGGTCGAGTAATTGTAACTAACTAGTTACAAAAGAAATAAATATTTGTAACTTCTACCAGTTATATTTTCTGTAAGGACAAAACGTTAGTAGCTGCTGCTTTTCGTAAGCCTTGTTTGATGTACATACTGTGCCCCGTGCAAATTTATTGAGAACGTATATCTGATCCTAATATGATGAAATCTTGCTTATTCGTTAAATCAAAATCAATTTGAAACAAATGAACAACCTTGGCAAGTATTACTTGACAGGGAAAGTACTTTTATCAGAATTAGATGCTCACTATAACCAGGAAAAATGTTGAAAATAAATTTGAAAAAATCTAGTAATTACTTACTTTTTTGAAACAGCAACTTGAAAAATAGTTACTTTTTTGAGACAGTAACTAGTAACTAATTGGTTAAAAAAAAGTAACTTGCAGCACTGCATAAACGCGGCGATCGGTCAAGATCGTACTGGGGGTCACGGGGGTAGACTCATCACTTACATACGTAAAAGTATTAACTACACTGATGCAATCCAAAACATTACAGACACAATCCAAGCAGATAACACGATAGAAATACAGGCAGTTAACATTAAAACACTGAAAACACACCACCACACTCGTCAACATTTACATCCCACCAGATAGTTCACCTCAGGTGCCAGCCAATTACATCCATAGTTACACAATCTGACCTCTCACTAATGTCATCTTAGGAGACTTCATTGCTAAAGATACTAGTTGGTACCTGCACAACCAAAACACCACCAGAGGCGCCAACATAGCCACACAACTAAACAGCCTCTTCATTCTTAACAACACAGAAGAACATACACACGTACCACATCAAGCAGGATACTCAAACTCCTCCCCAGACATAACGTTCTGTTCCCCCTCACTAACAACACATACAATGGAGAACAGAAAAACAACTGTCATCAGACCACCTGCCCATCATCATTACAACACATTCTACACTGCCCCAACAGCCTTAGGCACACTTAAAGAAATTACAAGAAAGCTGATTGGGAACAGTTCAAAATAGAGACTGAGGAACAATTCACCACATTAAATAGCACACCCATCATAAACATCAATACAACACTCAAGACATTTAATCAGATCATCAATAATGCAAACAAATACATACCCAAGGGCAACATTAGGAAATACAACCCAAATTACAGTAGAGAAATAGCCCACCTCATAAGGCAATGTAACATCAAACATAACACCCAAACACCACATACACAAGCCATAAAACAGCAGGTACACCAGCTCAACACAGAAATAAACAACAAACTTAAAGAAAAACAGAAACAGAAACATTTAGGGAATTCATAACAACACTAAACCACTCCACAGATACATCCAGGCTATAGAAGACTATAAACAGCATTACCCACTCTAACAGTGGCATTCACACTAGGGATGTGCCGGATAACAGCTATTATCCGGCATCCTGTATCCGGCCGGATATTTTATGATAGTCTTTTTTGTAATGGGAATACCATCTGGGCCCGCCCCTTTCCAATCTTAGCTTGCATAGCCTTTAACTAGCAAAAGTTGAATATAGTTGTACAAAAATCTAAAATTAAAATAATTAATAAATAAGCATGTACCACTACTAGTATGTAACTATATTAACATTGCTAAAAAGGCAAAATGTTTGGTCCAGCTAAAAGTGTGACGCATAGCTAAGATCCCAGCTTCCCTTACTTTTTTATTTTTATTTTTATTTTTTATTTTTATATATATTGCAAATTACAATATGAAAAAATATGAATTAGCGAAACCTTTTATTAAGATTTGAGATATAAAAATAAAACATATAGCCTAATCAAATATACCAGTAAGGTAAGTGAAATTATTAAAATAGCAAAACCTTAAAAAGTAAAAACTCGCATTAAACAATAAAAGTTAATACTATGTTCAAGACACTAGATTCACAAGTTTAAATCAAATTTTCGTCCATTGTGATGGATAAAAAGAAGCATCTCCCCTCGTTATTTTATTTATTTGTTGGGTTCAAAATCCCAGCTGAGCCGTGAACGGCCAAATTCTAAAGTGCCAGTTCTATCTGAAGCCCAAGTTAAGCTAAATTAAAACTTACGGATTTGAGATCCTATTAGGTCCTACCTCAGGGTTGCTGACTCGATGCGGGCCTACCTTAGACCTTAGTTACATGAATTTAATGTAAACAAAAAGGGTACTATTTATGGTCTTCTTTCTCGACCTTGCAACAACAACGCAACCTGGACTATTGCACGATGCAACAATCTTGTATCTACACAACCAAACTGAATTGCAAGAGAGCTCTCTAATGTCTATCAGACCACACCCTGTACGTACGACATCCCACAAACGAGTAGAAAAGACGCGCAGCGCCCCAAAATGATGCCACAAGAGCCCAAAAATGCTAGCTCTTAAGTGAAATTTTCACTAACCTTACAATTATGATATGGATATATATACACCTTAACTTAATATATACAAGCAATGCTGCATCAATCAGCTTAGTCATCATATCGCCTTGGGACAACAATGGTTCTTCCTCTTCTAGATTTTCTAACACTACCCCACCGAAGAGGTATTGTTGTCGTTACCTTCCGCAAGGTTAGCCAAGCCTTCTCCATGAGGCTGTAACTCAAATGTTTCATCTTGATATGTGTTTTTGCTGATTTCTAAAGCATAGAGTTTTTGTATAGGTCTCTCTAACTTTCCTCCTGAAGTCTTTACCAGTGCAGACCTAACTAAATTGTCTTTGCCAACAAACAACTCTTCAATTATGCCAAGCTTCCAGCATTGCCTTGTTCTTTCATCCCCAATCATTACCACTTCTCCCACCTTGATACAATTTGCATTGGAGCCCTTTACCTTGCCTGATGGGTAATAATTGAGTTCTGGCAAGTATTCCATCTGCCACCTCTTCCATAACTGATCTTGTAGCTCTTCAAGGTACCTGAACCGTCTGGTTAACTCTCCTTGAGTGCTCTGGATAGGCTGCAAGTCTTCTGGCACACTGGGGCTTGATGTTAATCGTTTACCACAAAGAAAATGATTTGGTGTCAATGGCTCTGCATACTGTTGTAAACAAAAGTGATAGGCCTACTGTTCACCATTGCTTCTACTTCACATAAAACAGTAGAGAATTCTTCTTTGCTCAAATGAGCATTAGCTAAAAGTTTCTTTAATGGACACTTTACACTTCTCACTAGCCTTTCCCAAAATCCTCCCCACCATGGTGCTCTCTCAACAATAAACTCCCACTGTACCCCTTGGTGTGAAAAGTAGGATTGGAATCCTTCCTCTTTTAGCAAGGACCAAATTTCTTGGAGTTCCTTTGCAGCCTTTTTGAAGGTTTTTGCATTATCCGATATGATTTTATTTGGGAAACCCATTCTGTTCACAAACCTTTTAAAGGCCAAAAGAAATACATCACTACTTAAGTTGCTTACCAACTCCAAATGGATTGCTCTGGTGGTAGCACAGGTGAAAAGACATACTATAACCTTTGTTAGACTCCCCCTCGCTCATACACATAGACTGGCCCTGCAAAGTCTACTCCCACTACATCAAATGGGGCAGTATAGACACACCGTTCTCTTGGAAGTGGAGCCACCTTTTCATAATAAGGCTTTGCACTCCAACGCTTGCAAACCACACATTTATGCAAGACCTTTTTTACTACTTGTCTAATTTTGGGAATCCAAAATTGTTGTCTAATCTCTATTGTCACTTCTCTAACTCCCGCATGTAACAGCTTATGATGAGTATCCAGGATCAAAAGGCCCACAAAGTGCCCCCCAGAAGGTAGCAAAATTGGATGTCTTTTCTCCTCTGGAAGCCCAGAAAACTGTAGTCTACCTCCTCCTACTCAATAAATCCTGATCCAAAAACACATCCAAACCCTTGAGCGCAGAATGTGTTGGTAGAACCTGTAATGGATGGCTGGTGAGCAATTCTCTCTCTTCACCAAATTTTCTCTTCTGCATATATACCACCCAGTATTTCCTGGCTTTCTGAATCTCATTACTGTTCAGAATTCCTTCCCTTCTTGTTTCTCCCTTAATGTTGTTCGTAAATCTACATACCCATGCTGTCACTCTTAACAATCTTTTCAGACTGCTAATGTCCTCAAGCCTCAATATGGGGTCCTGCTGCATGACTTGACAACTGTTCACAGCGCATTTTCTCACCTCACTCACCCATGCTTCTTCAGCCTGGCATTCTCCTACAATAGGCTGATTAGAAGGCCAGTTTTCACTTCCAAGTTTTAGCCACTCTGGCCCATTCCACCACAAACTTGACTGTGCAAGATCTTTCACTGAAATTCCTCGTGTTGGTAAATCAGCGGGGTTTTGGGTGCCTGGACAATGCTTCCATTGCTTGGGATCTGTGTGCACTTGAATTTCCTCCACCCTATTGGCAACAAATGGTTTCCATTTCCTTGCCTGACTTCTTAACCAGTGCCAAACTATAGTGGAGTCTGTCCAATAATAGCTTGGAATTTCATAGAGGGCCAAAGACTTTCGCACTGTAATTGCAAGCCGACTAGCAATAACGGCACCCATCAATTCCAACCTTGGAACAGAAAGCCTTTTCAAAAGTGCTACTCTACTCTTTGCAGCAACCAACCTGCAACTTACTTCCTCTTGCAATGCGCCTCTTATATAAATACAAGTTGCATAGGCTTCCTCACTTGCATCACAAAAGATGTGCAGCTCCAAATTGTCTGGACTATTGTTCAACTCTCCAAAGTACCATCTTGGGATTTCAATGTCTCCAAGATGTGCCAATTCTTTGAACCAGTATTTCCACTTTACCACCATATGATCAGATAACTCTTGGTCCCAACCAAGTCCAATTTCCCAGAGGCTCTGAAACCAAATTTTTGACTTTATCACAAATGGAGCCAGGAATCCAAGAGGATCAAAGACCTTTGAAGCCAAACTAAGAGCTGTACGTTTTGTCCACCTTGTCTCATTCTCAGCGAGCTCTACTAAAGATTTCCCATTGAAGGTAAACAAATCATCATCTTGCTGCCAAACAATGCCTAGCACCTTTGCATCTATTGCCCACAACTCCTTAATACCAGAATCCTCAATACTTTCTGCTGCATCAGGTACTACACAGGAATGACTCATAAATTCTTGTAATTGCGAATGATTGGTCTGCCATTTTCTAAGCTCCATGCCAGCCTCCCTCATTATAGCTCTAGCCTCCATGAATATCTGTTTAGCCATTTCTGTATTATCCACGGAACACAGCAAATCATCAACATAAAATTTTTCCTTGTGTTCAATAGTGTTAGGATAGACTTCAGAATATTTCTTAAAATGGTACTGCATAGTAGCTGCCAACAGAAATGGACTAGAGCTGAGGCCAAACAACACTGACTTCATTCTATATGCTTGAACCTTAGGTTCATTTTCCAACAAGTCTTTCGTATCCACCCACAGATACCTTACTGCATCTCTGTCCTCTGGTTTTAACTTTATCCGCAAAAAAGCTTGCTTCACATCTGCAGTCAATGCTACTCTACCAAACCTGAATCTCAGTAACAAGGAAAATAAATCTGCATTTAAATTTGGCCCAGCATCCAAACAGTCATTCAAGGACCCACCACCTTTGTCCTTGGCTGAGCCATCAAAAACTACCCTCAGTTTGGTGGTAGTTTTGTCTCGCCGTACCACTGCATGGTGTGGCAGATAATGTGCCTCCTGGCTCACCAGCTCACCTTGCACCCTTTCAGCATAGCCCTCCCTTACATAGCTTAGGATGGCCTCATTGTATTCAATTAACAACTCATTTTTTTCTTAGCCTGTACAATGAAGTCTCCAACCTCCGATTAGCTAACTGAAGGTTTGAACCAGGTTTGCAAGAATTCTTCGAAGGGAGGCCAACTTCATAGCAACCATCTCTAAACCCAATCCCTTTTTCAAATTGCTCTAAAACATCATTGTTCACTGTACTTGCCTGTTTGTCCTTTATGCCAATGGATTCAAGTTCCCAAAACGCTTTCAAATGCCTTTCCAAACCATGGCTGTTCTCCTCAATCTTAACAAACAGAGCCTTAACTTCCATTTCATTGCAATAGCTACCATGTAGCATCCAGCCTAGCTTACTTTCAATAGCTACCTGGCGTTGAGATGTGCGGACAATATTACCAGTGATGAAGTCCCAATAATAGTCAGCTCCAATCAAAAGACTAATATCTTCTGTTCCCTCAAACTTATTATTGCCCAAATTAATTCCTTTAACTTGCAATTCTTGGACACATGCCATATCTAAACAAGTAGTGACTGGAGCACAAAGTTCCTCAATCTCTACAGCTTGGACCTTGATAGTGGGACTTTGCGGTAACAACCCTTTAACCAGAACTTCTACCTTCTTAAATTTGGTTCGGTTTTGAACGGAACCCCCAAACCCAGAAATTCTTAAATTTTCCCTCTTAAGTTCTCTAAACTTCAATTTTCTAGAAATTCTGGTCTTAATAAAACTACACTGGCTACCACTATCAAACAACACTCTTACAGTAGCTTCTCCCTCATTCCCAATTAATAAGGCTGCAGTTGTTTGCAATAATCCCCCTTTACTTTTACTCCCTTGCATAGCAGTGGCATGTGCCACTGATGTCTCTACTTCTGGGGTAGGCCTACTAAGAGTGTTTTCACACAATAATGGCTGATGCCTACCATGACATTTTTTGCACAAAATTTTAAACTTACAAAACCTTTGCTCTATGACCTTTCAAAAAACATTTAAAACATGCTGTGGACTTAGTTACCCTGTCCTTTCTCTCCTCAAAGGGTAAGGCCTCAGCCACCTCACATTTATATGACTTATGGTTGCCTTCGCAAAATATGCATTCCTTGATTCCCTTTAATTTATTCTCAGAGGATGCATGTAGAGCTGACACTGTACCTGGGCTATTCCTTTTTGTGGAAACTTTGGTGCTGTGCCTGCCTTTGTCCCCTTGTTTACCATCCCACTGTGCAAACTCAACTCCCTCTCGTCTTGCTAATTCTGTGCCTAAAAGACTTAACATCTGCTGAAGGGGGATGTACACATGTTCTGCAGAGTGTCCCCTACTTAATTCAAGCAAAATTGAGCTAGGCAATTTAGACTCCAGTGTAGGAACCAACATTATACCATACCTTTCCATTCCTACACCCAAATTGTCCAGGGACCTAGTTCTAATTTCAAATTCATCATATAACTGCCGTAACTCCTTGACACTATTAGGATTATTAACAGGAGGTATAGCTAAAAGTGCACGGAGGTGGCTTTTAATTAAGATCTCTGGCTTACCAAACCGTTTCTTTAATATATCCCAAGCCACATTATAATTAGCCTCAATGCTAATCCTGCTATAGTCTTTGCTGCCTCCTCTTCCAAGAGGGACCGCAAATAATTAAACTTCTCCACGGCACTTAACACTTGACTAGAATGAACTGCTGATTGAAAACTGTCTGCCCATCCTTGCCATTCCTGAATACTCCTAGAAAATGTTTTGAGTACAAGCCTCGGTAATTGAACTACAGATCTGTTAACCTTAACTTCACAAACATCATTTGTTGAGTGTTGTGTTTCATTATCAGACCTGGTCTCTAACTGTACTGAGCTACTAAACTCTTTTGCTCGGAGGCCTACGTTAATTATATCATCAATAATCTCTTCAAAGTAAATTGTTATTTTCTGTTTCATCCTCTTCTATAAGAGCCTCAATTTTAACATTTACCTCACTTAGAGCAACCTTTTTAGTTTCTAATATGGAAAGCTGCGCAGTCACTAAGCGTAAATCCTCTTGCTCTATGGCAGAATCTATAGTGGCAATGACCTTTGTAATTAGACCTTTGTAGGCGCTTCTCCTTTTTATAAATTTGTTCAATTCAGATGCACTCATCTTCAATGCAAACAACAATTGGGCTCAATGCCAAATAAGCTGAATTGGCAGAAATACTTAACCAAACTGATCAAACGCAAATTTTACTTTCAAATAAACTGAATTGCTAGGTGGGGTACTAACCAACACCAGTATGGAATACCAATTTTTCCACCCAAGTAACTGGCGCACTGGTCTGCAACCTTCGCCTACGAATAATAAACCAAATTAACCAAACTGGTAAATGTAGGCCAAAACAACGACAGACAAGTGGCCAAGTTTCGCAATTGGGCAACCAAACTTTCTACCCTGGGACCTTAATTCAATAATAACCCAAAATTAACCAACCGGTAAAATGTAGGCCAAAACAACGACAGACGACTGGCCAAGTTTCGCAATTGGGCTACTAAACTTTCTACCCTGGGACCTTAATTCATAATAACCCAAAATTAGCCAGACCGGTAAAATGTAGGCCAAAACAACGACAGACGACTGGCCAAGTTTCGCAATTGGGCGACCAAACTTTTTACCCTGGGACCTTAATTCAATAATAACCCAAAATTAACCAAACCGGTAAAATGTAGGTCAAAACAACGACAGACGACTGGCCAAGTTTCGCAATTGGGCGACCAAACTTTTTACCCTGGGACCTTAATTCAATAATACTCAACCCGTCTAGGCCTAACTTGGGCTACAATTTGCACAATCAGAACTTTGCCGAAGAATAGTCACTGACTCAGTCTTGGGGTAGAATCCGGTTCTGAAGGACCATGTTATTTTATTTATTTGTTGGATTCAAAATCCCAGCTGAGCCGTGAACGGCCAAATTCTAAAGGGCCAGTTCTATCTGAAGCCCAAGTTAAGCTAAATTAAAACTTACGGATTTGAGATCCTATTAGGTCCTACCTCAGGGTAACCTCAGGGTTGCTGACTCGATGCGGGCCTACCTTAGACCTTAGTTACATGAATTTAATGTAAACAAAAAGGTACTATTTATGGTCTTCTTTCTCAACCTTGCAACAACAACGCAACCTGGACTATTGCACGATGCAACAATCTTGTATCTACACAACCAAACTGAATTGCAAGAGAGCTCTCTAATGTCTATCAGACCACACCCTGTACATACGACATCCCACAAACGAGTAGAAAAGACGCGCAGCGCCCCAAAATGATGCCACCAGCGTCCCAAACACTGATGCCACAAGAGCCCAAAAATGCTAGCTCTTATTAAGTGAATTTTTCACTAACCTTACAATTATGAGATGGATATATATACACCTTAACTTAATATATACAAGCAATGCTGCATCAATCAGCTTAGTCATCATATCGCCTTGGGACAACAATGGTTCTTCCTCTTCTAGATTTTCTAACAGTAGCAAAGTACTTCTTTTTTCTTCAAAAATATTTCCGTATTCGGAAAACATTCTTTCTGAGAAAACTGAAGATGCTGGTGTCACTAGCCATTTTAGAGCAATTTTCTTGAGAGATGGAAAGGATTCTTCATTTTTCCAAATTTCAAGTGGAGATAGTCGTCTGTCTGATATGGGTTATTTTGCATATTGCTCAATTTCCTCTGCTATTTCTGCGAATGAAGCCATCTTGCGGCCTTTTTTAAACTTTTTCTCACCAGGTATCTTTTCTGAATTTTCTTGTGTTAGTTCCCTGAAACAAGCAGAGAATGGATCATCATCAAACTTTGCCTTTTTTCTTCCTGTTGAGGAGGAAGAAGAATTAGAATCGTCGCTGCTGTGAGCCTGTTCTTCAAAATATTTATCTCTAATTTTCTCTAGGTTGTTTATTTCATTTATTTCTTCAATTAACCATGTCTTAATATTTTCCTTTTGTTGATCTTTGAAAAACAAAAATTTAAATCGTGGATCAATGACAGTTGCTAGAGCATACTTCCGATTTGTTAAGACATTTAGACACTTTCTTTTTTCATTGTTTTCATTGGCAAAAAATCGTGACCGCAATGACTTCAACAGTTCATCTTTTGTAGTTTGGACTCCTTGATCATCCTGGCCAATTTTTGAAAGAAACCTTTCAAGCGCGCACATGTTTGGGATAACAGTAGAGAGTAAACTATATTCTATACTCATTTCTTGGGTGAGTTTAAAAAATGGTTGTAAAAGCCAACTTAACCATACGTTCTAGCATCAAATAAGATGAGTTCCAGCGCGTTAAAACATCTTGTACCAATAGAAGAGGAACATGACCCTGTTGTGTTTGGAGAGCTTTAAATTCAGAAGTAGCCAGTGGGGAGTGGTTAAAATGTGTCACTAAACGTCGACACTTTGCCAAAAGATCTTTTATAGATCGTTGAGCCATTAATGCATCATTCACCACTAGCTGTAGCAAATGAATTGAACAGTGAACAGAAGGTATTTCCGCAAGGTCACATCCCAAAGCTATGTTAGAAGCTCCATCTCTGACCAATATATTACGCCTTGATCTGTCAATATTCCATGATTGCCACATAGATTGCAATTTGTCCGCTATATTATTTCCTGTATGCGATCCTGAAAAATGAGCTGAATGCAATACTGCATTACAATGAGTGTAGTCATTCATGATCCAATGACCTGACAAGGAAATGAATGATTCATTTGAAGAAGAGCAGGTCCAAATATCGGAAGTGAAGCTAATGTATTTCCCTTCTTTCAATTTATTCCTAACAATTTCTTTGAGTTCTTCATAGATTTTGGGTATGACTTTTTCTGAAAAATATGTTCGATTTGGTAGCAAATACCTTGGCTGTACGTGGGCCATCAGTCCTATAAAGCCATCTTGTTCAACTAAACTAAAAGGATGGTTGTCCAATGCCATCATTAATCCTATCTTTTTATGTAAAGCTTGAGCTTTTGAGTCATTTATATCCCATATTTTCTTAAAGGAAAAACTTTCTTCTAACGTGAGTTGCTTTTCCATGGCAACTAATTTTTTCTCCTTCGGAGCCATTGAGGTGGTCGCTATAGGTTGATTTTGATTTTCAGATGATTTAAGTTGAGACACTTCTTTATATTCTTTTGAATGCAGCATCTTTGCATGATTGTGCAAAGGTTTTGTGCTATAGCACCTAGCACCCAATTTCTCTGATCCCCTTTTAATCTGTTTGGAACATAGGGAGCAAATAGCTATCGTTGGATTAGTCTCGTGTATTATAAATATTTTCCAAATAAAACTAGCCATTTTAGGGGGTAAATAATGTTAAAATATTGCTGTAAGCCTGTAACTAATACTAACTAGCTATATAGCTATATGATTTAGGCAATGAAACAATCCTGAAAAGGATAAAATATAGGTAATTAGTAAAGCTATTGAAAGATAGCTATAATTTACATCAAATAGTGATTAAAATTTGATAGTATAGTCAATTAGTCAAGTAATAGCTAAATAATAATATATAAAAAATTATGAATTATTTGAATGATATTATCCAGTATCCGGCCGGATAGTAAAAAATACTATCCGGCACACCCCTAATTCACACCTCACACGCGGCTATCTGTCGCAGCCAAAATAATATCCTAACATGTACACAACAAGCTAACATTCTAGTTAATCATGACGCAAAGATAAGTCACTTGAAGAGAGAGAACAACCAGAAACACGCAGACAGACAAATAGCCAGACACAAGAAAACCTACAGACTCTACACGACCATTACACCCTTCAATACAGACCAGACCACCAAGATCATCAAAAACATTAAGAATTCGAAGGCTACTGGACCAGACAACATATCTAACATACACCTTAAACCCAAAACAGGGAATACTAGCTCTCACAAACGTCAGCACATATTCATACCAACACTGTATTTATTATTCCTGACATATGGAAACAAGGTAAAATTATTACACTACTCAAACCAAACAAAAATCCAACAGAACCAAACCACATTCAGGACATTAAAATCAAATGTACGTCAAGACTTAACACGCTTAGGGTACTAACAGGCCCAAACTTTGGACGCCATCAGGAACAACATCACTCGTATACAAACAATATATTCGCTCAGTTATGGACTATGCTAGCCCATGCTGGGCACCCATTATCTCAAACACACACATAAACACCTTACAGACAATACAAAACAACGCACTTCGTATTATTACAGGATGTACTCAAACAACACCAATAGAACACCTGCACACAGAAACAAAAATACTGAAAGTTAGGGAACATTTAGATATGAAGGGAACACAATTCATGGCAGCAGCGACAACTAATTAGCCCACAACACCCTTGCCACTACATGTACAATCATGCACCAACACCTCGCACCATTAAAGTAACACCAGAGAGACATTATAACCAAATACTCCATTCCATACCACGCCCCACAGACATCACACAGTACAGAACACACACACACACACACACACACAAAGCACTGAAACAACTCGGTCCGAATGCGGTCCAAGGTGCGAAGCCACCACCCATTGACAGGTCAGAGATCAGTCTGAGCAGATCGGATCGAGTTAACTTAGCACGATTTCGATGTGGACATCACCCCAACTTACAGACATATAAACACAGTCAAGACAACTCCATAGCCGACACCTGCCACCTGTGCCAGGACACACCGCAAACAATTGAACACATTATGACAGACTGTACCGCTCGAGCACAACATAGAACACAACATCACTAGTGCGCTGAACCTCTGGTCCACTCCGGAGAGGGCGATCGGTTACCTGCGTGCCGCCGGCTTGCTCGATCAGGGTGGGCTGATCAACTAACCAACAACAACATAAATACCGTCTGAATACTGCCGATAGCAATTTTGCTTTCCAGAAACACCATCTTGAAAATAATCATCGTATTGATGTTGACAGTTCTAATATGCTATTAAATGTTAAAAATGATGATGATAAAAACTTAATTGAATTTTATTCCAATCGAAATACTAATAATTTCACTTCAAAGTGTTGTCGTTCCGCCTTGACATCTTAACAAACTCTTCTTTCTAAAGAGCCGTCTCTTCGGAAATTTCCAGATGTGTGACGTTTTCGATGGTTCTCGACCTTCCACTTTACTTTGTTTTTAACGCCTGAACGAAGAAAACTGAAAAGTTTTGCTGCTTTTAATCTTTTAGTTTTTTACCTTTTATCATTTCTTTTTGGAATTTTAATCGATCATATTGCTTTCACACGGTTATTGTATATATATATATATATATATATATATATATATATATATATATATATAACGTTTTTTTTTTGCGAAATCGGTCTTTTTGCAAATTCTCCGGTCAGTTTGCAAAGAAACCAAAACAATAGTAATTTTACAAAATTACCTTAAATGTTTAATCATTTTGCAAAAACACAAAAATCGGTCAATTTGCAAAATCACCAATAATCTTGTCGGTTAGGGTGTCCCGTTTTGGACGAATCTCAAAGTTATTAATGCCCAGCCCTCTCTTATCGTGACAAATGATGATTTAAGTATGCTAACCAATTTTTAGACCGAAATCAAAAAATTTGACTCCCCGAGCACTCGATTCAAAAATTTAAGGGTCAAATTTTTGTTAAAATTTCAGTTTTTTCGATTTTATGCTTATAATTTCAATTTTAGAAATTTATAAATGGTTCCATCTGATGCGTATTAAAAAAATGAATCATTTGATACCAAATTTATATAGGTTTGGCTTAAAAAGTTTGTGTTTATATGATTTTTTTTTATTTTTAAGGCATTTTATTAAAATTTTTAGAGTATTTCTCTTGTTGCTTTCAAGTTTATTAAATAAATAAGGCAAATAAAAGAAAATTAATCGTTTTCCGTTTAATTATCAAACAAAAATGGTAAAAATAATTAAAATATCCCTTTTTTGGACTAGAAAAACAAAAGCTTCCTCTACATAAGAAAAAAAAAAAAATAAATAAAACTTTCTTTTCATAAAAAATGACTAAAACTTCAACTAGGACAACATTTTTGATTCCTTACAGAAAGTAAAGATCAAATTTCGATACAAAGCCATTACACAATTACACAATTATAAAATTAAAACAAGATGGAAAAAAAAATATAAAACAAGTGCAATGAAAAAAAACTCCATAAACCTAAAATCTTCCTTTTAAAATAAAGAACTAAGAATTTATTTTCGATTTTTCGAATGCGCGGCCTAATCTCTGACATACTTGGTTAATGTTTTTTTCTTGAAATCAAGCACTTTTTGTCTATTGTCTTCAACCACCTGTAGCAGATATTGTTTTTGTTTTTCATCTCTAGTGATCGAATTAGCATAATCTTCTATTAATTTAACACCTCGTTCGGCCGTGTCATTTACTACTTTCATATAGTGTACAAAATTACTCATTCTTTTGAAATCATCATCTTTCCATTCGTTTGCAGATTTTCTAAACCAGTTACCAGAATAATTGAATAAATTCAAGAAGAGCCATGAGTTTGGCCCAGCTAGATCCGGAAGTCTCGTGGAAGGGTTAAGTGTAGGAAATGTTGGTGGTCCTCGTCGGTTAGAAAATCCTCGCTTCTCAAATTTCGATATTGATTTAGCAATTTTGGTCTTCAATTCACCACTTAAATTTTCTGAAAATAAAGAAAGGGTACCATTTCTTCAGTAACATACCAGAGGTGGCGATCAAGGGCCTTAATAGCCTGATTTGCTGCTACTTCATCGATTTTCTTGTATGCTTGCAAGTCGTGATATAACTGCAGGTCATTTTCAGGTGCTTCAAGTCCTTTTGTAGATGACACCCAAACTTTGATATATATCATTACTATAAATTTGCATGAAGCCAACGAATTCCTTTTGGTGGAGTTTGAGTCAAAATCTGTAGGCATAACTCAATACTTTCTTTATAATCCCCGTTAAGTAATACATTGCTATCTTCATTTTGCAGGATTGCATAAAGATATTTTGTTATATCTTCAATTTTATTCTTTAGGTATCTGTTTGTTGTTTCCAATGTTTTATGTTTCTTGCTCGTATCTAAATTCTTCCATACAGTTTGTCTAAATTTCTGAAAAACTTCATGATCAGGTGATATTGATTTGCCAAATATTACTTTAAAAACATCATTCAAAATTCTTTCAAATATATGATGCCTGCATGCGCACCAGAGTATCCTCTGTCCTAATAAGGGATCTAGTTTTTTGCAGGCACCATTGATCCAACCGGAATTCGATGCGGTTGTATCGAAAACCAACGAAACCACTCTTCCTTCAAGGTTCCAATCCATAGCAGCTTCAAAAGTGGCTTGGGCTTGAGAAAATCCAGTAGCATCAAGGATATCTGGAACCGCTAAAATTTTGCCTTCCTTCGCACTTGGCATTCCCGAAACTAAAATAGCCAACCGTTCTTTCTTTTCACCTCTCAATTCTGTAACTATTTTAGAATCCCAATGGAGCGAAGAGAAATTTGGAGGCTCAAAATCGATTTTCACTTTTTTAGATGTGTTCTCCCTAGTTTTCTTTCCTGCATTCCAAGAAGTTGTTCTGGACAGGCTGACTGTTTCTAAATCTATATCACAGGCAGAAAGCACAGTAGCAGCAAAAGCTGTTCTTTGATTTAATGACAAGTTTAATCTGTCAGCTATATTACTAACTTTAGAAGACTTCATAATATTTTGACGCTTAGGACCTTTTTTCGCACTCGAAAGTTTAAATTCTGGATCATCTTGCTCCGATTCTGAAGACGAATTTTCTTGGTAGACCATATTCATTTTAGATGTTCCAGGCATTGCTTTCCTTTGTGATTCTTTTAGTTCACGATTTTTTATTTCTTGGATTCTTTCAGCTTTAGCTTTAGTCTTCTTTTCATATATTTTATCTAGACCTCCTAAGCACATTTCCCTTTCTCCTCTCTGATCTTCCAGAAATTTAACATCCCAAATTTTCGTTTCATTACTTCTTAGCGGATCTTTCATTATAATTTCTTCAGCATTCTGAGAGCTGATGTCAAAAAGTTTTTTTAAAACCTGGTTAAATTCCTGAAGTTTATTGTTATAATTAGGACGTTCTGCAATTCGTGCAATAGTATCTCTTTTTAATTAAGTCCTTTAATAACTGTTTAGGTCTCGGATGACGCCCAACATCTTTACAAGGTATACTGGCCAGGATCCAAAAACGTTTAACTTTTTCCAAAACTACTTTTATTGTCTCCTCTACTGAGTTATTCCTCATGGAGTTTCTTTTTAGACTTAAAAAGTGACGAAGAACATCTCCATTTGAGGGAAAAAGTGCCCCTCTGTGTGGTTCCAAATGAGGAAAGAGATCTCCAAGAACAGAATCATCACGTTCCTTATCTTTTCTTAACTTTCGTTCATTCGAAGCCATAATTAATCATTAGGTAACTAGTTGACTAGCTAAAATCCTGGAAAAAATAAGAAAAAAGTAAATAAAAACAAAATTTTTAAGCCAAACCTATATAAATTTGGTATCAAATGATTCGTTTTTTTTAATATGCATCGGATGAAACCATTTATAAGTGTCTAAAATTGAATTTATAGGCATAAAATCGAAAAAAACTAAAACTTTTAAAAAATTTGACCCTAAAATTTTCGAATCGAGTGCTCGGGGGTCAAATTTTTTGATTTCGGTCTAAAAATTGGTTAGCATACTTAAATCATCATTTATCACGATATGAGAGGGCTGGACATTAATAACTTTGAAATTCGTCCAAAACGGGACACCCTATTGTCGGTGTATTTGCAAAATCTCTTGTTCTAATACTGTAGAACATTCTAGCTCCTAACCTAACCTAACCAACAGTGTCATTGTGGTTAGGTTAGTTTAGGTTAGGAGCTGGAAGGTTCTACAGTATTAGAACGAGATTTTGCAAATGACACCGACAAGATTATTGGTGATTTTGCAAGTACCAGTCAAAAGTTTAAGTACACCCTGAAATATTCATAAATTTCAAATTTTGTTTAAAGTTTTTTATTTATTAACTAGTTATCATGACACAAATTCATAAGTACAAACATGGGAACTTAAATAACAACAAATCAGGCCAATTTACCAAAAGCAAAGTCTAAATTTTAGATTCATCAAAATTGCCTCCTCTAGCAGCAATTACAGCAGAACAAATTCGAGGCATGCGCTCAACAAGAGAAAGAAGATAGTCTGGTGAAAGCTGCTGCCAACACTCTCGTCAGAGTTCCCAGAGCTTCTGAGCACTGGATGGCTGCTTGGCTTTCACTCGTCGATTCAGTTCATCCCACACTAGTTCGATGGGGTTCAGATCCGGGGACTGTGCTGGCCATTCCATAACCGTGAGCTGACGTTGCCGTTCTTTCTGCTTCAGGTAATTTTGACACAGCTTGGAAGTGTGTTTAGGATCGTTGTCTTGCTGCATTATGAACTTTTGGCCAACTGATCGCAGTCCAGATGGGATGGCATGGCGTTGTAGAATGCTGTGATAGCCACGTTGGTTCAGTATTCCAGTGACTTTGTGGAGATCTCCAACTTGCTCCCCTGCAAAACATCCCCAGACCATCACACTTTCTCCACCGTGCTTCACTGTTGGCACCGCCGCACAAATACTCTGCGTTTGGATCCAAAAACTTCGAACTTTGATTCGTCAGTCCAAAGGACAAATTTCCACTGCTCAACAGTCCATTTTTGGTGTTTTTTAGCCCAGGCTAGCCTTTTCTTTTTGTTCTGGAGTCTCAACAGTGGTTTCTTTGCTGCAGTTCGTCCTTTTAATCCAGCCTCTCTCAGTCATCTCTGAACAGTTGATGCTGAAACTGTTGTACTTCTGGAGTTGTTCAGCTGGGCTTTCATTTCAGGTGCCGTGAGGCGTCTGTTGCGCAGACTGCTGACTCGGATATACTTGTCCTCTGAGTCTGTTGTGGTTCTTGGTCGCCCTGACCTTTTTCTGTCCTTATTTTGACCAGTTTCTTCGTACCGTTTAGTGGCACAAGCAACCGCATTCACAGAAACTGAATTTTTTTGCAATTTGCCTCGGTGATTGGCCCTCATTTCTCAAAGTTACAATTGACTGTCTTTTTTCCGTTGTTAACTGAGCTTTGGCACCCATTTTTGCTTTTTGAAACACAGAAATATACCTTAAACTACACATTTACCTCCTTTGCAAGGTTTTTATATGTAAAGACCCGCAGCGCATGTTAATAAGTGAACACATGTATTAACGTACTCCTGAAGAAACACACTTCCACAGTAAAGACTTTTAAACTGTTTTTGGACCTTTGTGTAGAGCTAATGGCATTAATTTTAGGTCGAATGCTAGACGGAAATTAACACATTTTGAAGAAGCTTCTGTGTTACAACACACTGCATAGGGCAGATGCACTGAAGCATACAATATGAAAGCCAGGTAAGCAAATTCATCTCTAGTACCTGTTAAGTTTACATTTGAAGTTTATTTCATGAGCTGAGCAGCAAAACATTGGAAATTAGTAGGTGTACTTAAACTTTTGACTGGTAGTGTGTATATACCATATGTCCTACAAAAAAGTACACCCAACTTTAGATTGTACTAACTCCTCCAAAAATTGAGATATTTTGGATCTGTTTGTTTGATTTAATATAGCAAATTATTCTTTGTTAACGTTCAAATTTATTCATGTTTAAACGATTTAGTGTTTAAGCATCTGCTTTTAACTGAAGGGTACAGCAAAATGGGTTGCGCGAAATGATCATTTCTCCCAGTCAGATAGCTCCTCTTGCTTTAACCAATGTGCTACTTTACGTCGAAGGATATTGCAAATATTTTTTTTTAAATAATTCGAACTTTTGTATCTAAGATACGAGTCATACATATAAATGAAGAATCTGAATTACTAAATTTATAAATAACTTTGAAACCCTTATCATGCAGTTTACACGAAGGCAGCGCGTTCTCATGGTCACAACTTATCTGCAAACTAAAAGCTTAAAACAAGTTCAGAATACCTTCGAACTGCAATTTCCCGATAGAGCTTCTCCAACTAAACATACAATTTTGAAGAATGTTCGGAAATACAAAGAAGAAGGAACAGTCCTCAATTTGAACAAAGGACGTTCAGGCCATCCGAAGACGGCAAGAACAGACGAGAACATTCAGCATGTTCGGCATTTATTAGAGAGACATCCAAAAGTGTCCACCAGGCGAAATGGTACAGAACTCTCACGCATGTCATTTCATCGAATAGTTCGTGAGGATTTGAATTTGTACCCATACAGAATGGAAATTCGACATCAACTCATTGAAGGAGATCTACCTCGCCGCCTAAGATTTGCCCAGTGGTTTCTTGAAAAACCAGAAAGATTCACGGAACAATTAGTGGTTGGAGATGAGGCGGCCTTTTTTATGAATGGTCTAGTGAACAGACAAATCTGCCGTCAGTATGCACCAAAAAATCATCCACCTGACAATCATATCTACGAAAAGAATAACTCTAGACAAAAACTGTCTCTCTGGGTAGGACTGTGCGGTAATTGGCCCGGTCTTTTACGATGGTAATCTAAATGGTGAAGCTTACCTAGAAATGATAGACCAGAAATCCTTCCACAAATACGTATTACTTATGGAAACCTATTTAATCGTATTTGGTGGTGCAAGACGGAGCTCCTGCTCACAGGAGAGTTATTGTGAAGGAACGCTTGCAGGAAGTCTTCCACCAAAGAGTAATTGCTACAGGCCATGACATTGAATGGCCTCCCAGAAGCCCTGACTTGACCCCGTGTGATTACTTTTTATGGGGTCATTTGAAAATAGAGTATTTGCATCACAACCTATCAATTTAGATGATTTGAGGACTCGCATCACAGCTGAAATCAACTTGTTAAAAGACAATCCAGATCTTATCAAAAGAGTGATGGGGAAGATGAGAGCTCGACTCCAGATTTGTATCGATAGGAATGGCGGTCATGTTGAAATAAAACGAAACTAAGCATAACTTTTGCAATAAGGAATAAAGAAAAATCTGCTTTGTATCTTATTAAAATTATGTTAAAGTATCTATTATTATGTATTTGTCTTTTCATTACATCGATAGCACACATTATTTTTTCATTGACCAATTTTGCGCAATCCATTTTGTTGTACCCTTCAGTTAAAAGCAGATGCTTAAACACTAAATCGTTTAAACATGAATAAATTTGAACGTTAACAAAGAATAATTTGCTATATTAAATCAAACCAACAAATCCAAAATATCTCAATTTTTGGAGGAGTTAGTACAATTTAAAGTTGGGTGTACTTTTTTGTGGGATATATATATATATATATATATATATATATATATACACACACAGGGCGTCCCAAAAAAATGTATACACACTTTAACAGCTGATAGCTCAATTGATGTTTCTTTCTTTCCAAGTTAAACCCATTAGAATTAATAATGGCAGTCAGACTAAGCTTTGAACAAAGGAAATTCATTCTAAAATGCTACTGGAAGTGTGAAAACGCAATTGAAGTGCAAAGACAGTTTAGGAGGGAGTTTCAAACAGATCCACCAACGCGACTTACCATCACTCGAATTAGAGATAAGTTTGAAGCCGATGGAACTGTTCAGAATGTCCACAAGAAGCGTTCCGGAAGACCACGGACATCGACAAGCCCCACAAAGCAAGAAAGAGTACTGGAAACGTAACACCAAAGTCCAAGAAAATCTGTGCGGCAAGCGAGTCGTGAGGTAGGAATTTCAGAATCGTCTGTCCAACGCATTTTGAAGCGCTGTCAATGGAAAAGTTACATTCCAAGATTAGTCCATGCTATTAATGAAGATGATCCGGACCGAAGAGTAGAGTATTGCGAGTGGTACTTGGCACGATGTGGATGTGGATTGGACGAAGGGGTTTCGTAGAATACCCTCCGCGTTCACCAGACCTCACACCACTAGACTTTTTTTTATGGGGATACTTAAAAGACAAAGTCTACGCTATAAAACCTGCAACAGTCGCTGAATTGAGAGCAGCCATTGAACGAGAATGCACACAAATACCAAACGAAATGTTTCGTGATGTTTGCGATTCCATTGCTTCGCGTTATCAGCAGTGCCTGGACCAGAACGGACGTCAGTTTGAAAACAGGCGTTGACAAAACAATTAAATAATATCTGTAGATTCTATTACATTTTGAAAATGAAATGTATTTTAATAAACACTGCCTTTATAAGTATTTAAAGTGTGTATACATTTTTTTGGGACGCCCTGTATATATATATATATATATATATATATATATATATATAAATGAAAATGAAAAGGTTTATTGGGAGACTATAGTCCATATGACAAATATTATTAATACAATGACAGTTCATATACTAAGGATAGAAATATATACAATTGATTAGAAATAATACTGCACTGTCGAAGTTAAGTGGAGCTACAGACAGTCATTTTCGTACCAAGAAGTCCATAGCTTAGAGGATAAATGGCAGGACTCATGGATAGCTTGGATGATCGGGTTGGTTGATTTTTTAATTCTTTGCATTAGACTGTGTTGAGCACGTCTTGTTACCTCCGGGAAGCTCGGGACATTGCGGGTAGCAAACATTTGCGAAGCTGAGCATCTCGGGGGTAATTTATGTAAGAATAAAAGACATGTTGTACAGCAAATTTAGGGTTCTGCCAGAACATTTTCTAGAATTCACCCAGAGTTGCTGACCGTATATATTACTGCAGAAAGTACGAAAGAGTGTCTTTAGCTTCACTTGTACAGAAACGAAAGTTCCTTATGATCATATTCGCTTTAGCACACAGGCTTCAAGATTGTTTTCTTATATCCGAGTCATCACTCAAGGAGCTGGTAATAGTTTGACCCAAATACTTAAACTCTTGTAGTCTTGTACTTCCTCAGTTACTTCACCATTCATTTTAAACCTTATATCAGCTGGCTGATTACAGCTTTTAGGATGAAATTGCATAACCTTAGTTTTTGTAACATTAAAAAGAATATCATGTTTCTGCGAATACACTTCGCAGACGTTTAGTAACCGATCCAGACCTTTAACAGAGGGACTTATTAACACCATATCATCGGCATAAACTAAGTTATTTATCCTTGTGTTATCTATGCAACATCCCACTGTTGCCTCATTAAGTGAAGCAATTAATCCGTCAATATACACATTAAACAGCATAGGGGAGAGCAAGGAGCCTTGTCTCACCCAGCAAGAGGAGCCAAAACACTCGGATAATACATTGCCCCACCTAACAGTGAAAGATTGGTGGGAAGACCAAAATTTCAATAAACTTAATATGTACATGGGAACCTTACTGTCTTCTAGTTTTGCAAATAAAATATTGTGGTTCACCGTATCATATGCCTCATTTATATCAAGGAAACAGCTATAAATTGTTGAATTACTGTCAATGTATTTAGATATTGTTTCTTTAAGTACATAGATACACAGGTCAGTTGAGTGGGACCTTTTAAAGCCAAACTGATTAGATGTCCACAGGAAATCATTTAATCGGAGTAACAAGAGTTTTTCTAGTAGTTTCGAGAAGCAGGAAGCGACAGCAATAGGCCTGTAATTATTGCTGGACAGAATGTCTCCGTACTTATTTTTGACCAGGGGCAAGATATGTACCCTCATGAACTTTGCAGGGATATAGCTATGAGCAAGCATGGCTGATAGGAGCAATGATATATGCAGACATACTACGTCATTTGCATATTTTAAGTGCTCATTCGATAAGTCATCTACCCCTGACGCAGAACCAGTCTTTAACTCTTTAATTAACCTCTTTATTTCAGAAAATGATATCAAAATATTTTCCCTTGTCCCTCCCACAATCGTTTCGCTGCAATCTATCTTAAGATTATCCCTACTCACACTGTTAAGAATGTTAGAGTAGTGGTTTTTCCACAGCTTTGCAATTTCATCCTCCCCGACACCCCATCGATTGTCGGAGGGGGGACATTTTTGACACCCGTTTGATTCTTAACAAATTTCCAAAATTTGTTATTATCGTTATTTATGCGAGCTTCACAGGCTTTTGATGCTCGAATAGACTCTTCTTCCTGTTTACATCGCCTTATGGCCGCCTTATACTGATCCCGACTTCTACACATATTCATGTATACTGGTCCTAATCTGGGTCTACCATGAAAGCACCACAAATCATAGGCGTCTTTCGATTCCCTCTTCAGGGGGGCAATAAAATCATTCCATCCAGGAATAACCTTAGTATGATCGTTGTAAGATTTAATCAGGGGACTTCCTGCTTCTCTTAACAGGGATATTATCTTACTATAATACCTATCTATGAGTTTACAGTGAGAATCATTTGAGCAAGGATTATTACAGGCAAGGTGCAAAATTTCTAAATTATTAAAGAGGTGACATGTTTTGTCTTTGTATTCTATTCTCTGCTGTATATTAACATTGGACCAATCGACGCGATTATTCTTACCTATTGAGTTCTTGTTAAGTCGTGTTGCGCATAAATTGGTAATGTTAATTAATATTTCTAATGGTCTATGATCAGAAAGAAGGAAATCATGCAAAATATGAACTCTAACAATTCGATCCTTTAGATTACACAGGTCAACAAAAAAACTTTTTTTTTTCGTTGCCAAGGAAATTCGTACGAATTTAGGGTATTTTGGGGTTGCTGAATTCCAAAATGAAAGTAGTTTTTCCGATTTGGCTCTAGTTCTTGAGATAATGAATACCCTCAATTAATAGGAAACGTAACCATAACGCGTGCATATGGGAAACTACCGGAACATTCTAGATGGTGAGACCGAATAAAATGCCATTATGTATTTCATGTGTTTACTTTTGTATGATTTGAGACAATTTCAATGCGATTTGTAAGTAGGCTCCGCCTGAACATTAAATTTTTTGCATTTTTACCTGTTTCAATGGGGTACCAATTATCTCATAAATTAGAGCCAATCTAGCAAAACCGATGTCATATTCGGAATCAGCACCACAAAGTTACCCCAAAATCACTCTAATATGATTGGCAATAAAATGAGTGTTGACCAGTGTTATTACTAGTGAGACAATGATCAATCCACTCATATCGCTAACGTGTGTGTGTGTATATTTATATATATATATATTATATATATATATATATATATATATAAAATCAGGTTGGAACATAAATTCTGCTCGATTAGAAAACGGACGATAGATAATAGAATAACCTCAAAATAATGTGAAATAGTTTTAGAAATGTTGCAAAATACACGCGGCGACAGGTTTGCACGTGTTTTATCACGATACAGAATGACTTAGGCTAGTGTAGGATTAGGCTAATGAATATTTTCTCTGGTGTTTTTCATACAGTTACAACGCCACCCCCGATATTACAGTAATTGAAAAAACATGGAGCCCACGAAAGAGCATATTCGACATGTGATGATGTATGAGTTCCATAAAGGATCTAACGCTAGTGAATCCGCAAGAAACATTCAGAGTTTATGGAAATGATGTTATGAGCGAATGGATGTGTAGAGATGGTTTGAGAAGTTCAGAAATGGAGACTTCAGTCTGAAAGATTATCAACGAACAGGACGACCAAATGAGTTAGATGACGAGTTGCTGAAAGCAAAAGTGGAGGAAAACCCAACGGTAACTGTAAGAGAACTTGGCCTGCAACTCGGCGTTAGCCATATGACCATTCATTGTCATTTGAAGCTGTTAGGAAAAGTAGTGAAGGTTGGAAAATGGGTTCCGCATGATTTGTCACAAGCGAATCTTCAACATCTAATCGATATTTGCACATCACTGCATTCTCGGCAAGCAGGCACCATTTTTGAATCGGATCGTCACTGGAGATGAAAAATGGGTCCTCTATAACAATATTAAGGGTCGACATCAGTGGCTTAGCCGTAAAACAAAGCCTGAACCTCAGCCAAGGAATGGACCCCATCCAAAGAAAATTTTGCTATGTGTTTGGTGGGATATGCAAGGAATTATTCATTTTGAGCTTCTGCCAGATAACCAAACAATCACAGCTGAAGTCTACTGCCAACAACTCCAACGATTGAAGATGGCATTACAAGAAAAACGTCCGGCATTAATTAATCTCAGAGTGTTCTATTCCACCAGGATAACGCGCGCCCTCACACTGCTTGAATCACCACTGCCCAATTGGAGACCTTTGGTTGGGAAAAAATGCCTCATCCCTTCATTCTCCGGACATCGCACCTTCAGACTACTATTTATTCAGAAGTCTGCAACACCACCTAGATGGACAAAAGTTGCAATCCAGGGAAAGCTATCGAAAACGAAGTGATCGCTTTTTTTAACTTGAAACCAAGGGATTTCTTCGAACGTGGCATTAAAAACTTTTCTACAGGTGGGAGGAGGTTATAGAAAAAGAAGGGAATTATGTTGATGATTAATTTGTCATTATGTCATTTAATTTTTGTTGTGAATAAACTAAAAATTCCAGCAGAATATATGTTACAACCTTATATTTTTTATATATATGTACTTTTTTTTTAATTGGGGTTGTTTAACCTCCTTCGCAACATCTAAGGTCATATGACGGAGGGGACCTACAGCTTTACGTGGGATCCGAACCACGGGTCGCTACATAATCTGGGCGCAGAGGACGGTCTCCCATCCAACTACTACCCAGACCCAATGTCGCTTAACTTCGCATATATATATACTTAGGTGAGTTCGAACTACGGTTCAGGATCGACCTACAGTCGACCCCTCCGCAGCATCCCGCCTCATTTGCAGGATTGTGAAGGAGGGAATTGCTGTCTGATCTCCTGCCCTCGTAACCAGCCACGCATGGCTGGTCAGGGACTCTGCACAGGAATCTGTCCAGCTGGTTCTTGAAGTTATTCAGGTCGGTGTGGTGGAGATTCCTCATTTCTTTTGGTAGGACATTGCAAAGCTTTGGGCCTCGTATTCTGAGGATATTTTCCATCCTCGTTTTCATGGCCCCTTGTTCCACCGCAGCTGGAACCGTACAAAATCTGCCTCTTCTCTCATTCCAGTTTATTTCTATTTAATTTCTAAGGTTAGGGACAGAGCCCTCAAGTATTTTAAATATGCACAGTATATTATTGTGTACCGCTCGCGCCTTCTTTCGAGAGAGTAGAGTTTGTGATTGTAGTCGAGACCAGTAGTCTTCACCTTCCGTTTCCTCTATCTTAGATGTAAAAGTCCTTTGTATAGCTTCAATGTTCGCAGTCTCGTTTTCTGTATGGGCTTGTGAGTACTGAGCAATACTCAATTATTAGTAGGACTAGACTCTTCCATAATTTGAGCATGATGTTTGTTTTTCTGCTGCGGAAGCTCCTCCAGATGCTTCCCATTATTTTCTAGCCGTTGTAATTTTGATGTTATAGTGCTCTCTGAATTCTGCATCCGACGACATTATTACTCCAAGATCCCTGACATTTGGTGTTATATGTTTGGCTTGCAGAGTTTTGTACCCTTTTTTCTGTAGCTCCTTGTTATTACCATATCTTAGAAGTCCATTAATAGGTTTGTGCCATAATTTGCCCTTGGCTGATTTGTATCACTGTCGAAAAATTCGTCTGCGTCTTCTACTTTCATCTCGGACTTAGGGGTGCTAAACACAGAGTTAAATTGTTCCTTAAGCAGTTCGTTCATATTTATGGGGTCATTTGTGTGTTTAGCCTCCCCGTCTATCAACGGACCAATACTCTCTTTGCACTGCATTTTCCTTTTCGCAAATGTGTAGAAGTATCATATTTTGGGTTATTTTTTATGTTTTCTGCTACCCTGTTTTCCTCCTCGTTTATCTTATGTATGAATGTTTGCTTTAGGTCTATTTCTATTTCGCCTAGTTTCCACTCTAGTTTGAGTCTCCGTGCATCAGTTTTGCATCTGTGGAGATGTTTTACGGTTTGCTTCCGTTGTCTAAATAGTGTCCTGATTTTTCTCTCGAGCTTGCTACGTTTTCTTTTTGTCTCTGGAATATGCTTCAGTAATATAGGTTTGGTTTCAGACTCAATTATACCTAGTATTTGTTCTGGAGTCTTCTCCTGAAGTAGTAATTCCCAATTTACTTCCTTTAAAGCTTTATTTACACTTTCCCAATCTACTTTCTTTGAATTTATGTTTAAGCCTTCAAATATTCCTTCTGCCTCTCTGGGATGCGTTTTCGAACCTCTGGGTGCTAACTTCAATTGTATATCGATTAGGTTATGGTTGGAGAAATTTGTGTGCGTTACTTTTTTATTTATTATTATCTCATTGTTATTTGTCAGAATTAAATCCGAAACGTTCTCTTTCCTAGTGGCTTCACAGATTTCCTGAGTAAGGGCGTAATGTTCCATCATATCTAATAGCATTATTGCTTGGGTTCTATTATCTTTTGTAATGTTGCCATGAAACTTTCAACATATATGACTTCGGCATTTTTCTTCCATGTTATGAATGGGAAATTAAAATATCCGCATATTAGAATATTTGTTGCTGAAGTTTCAAGTAATTGTAACATGTTTTGTATTTCATTAGTGGCAAATTGGAATTCACTTTTTGTGGTGTTTGGTGGTCTGTAGACGTCCATAATGGTTAGGTTCAGTTCTTTTACTTCTAATATAATAACTTCGACTGTCCTGTTTGATTTGTTTACCTTCACCTCACATGTGTATGTGTTTTTCACGTAGATACAACACTCTCCCCCTCGTCTAGCCACTCTCTCTGCTCTGTATATGTTGTAGTCCAGCAATGCTATTTCAGTATTCTCGATGCAGTTTTCACAGCCTTTTTCGCACTTATGTGTGTTTCCGTTAGGCATATGATATCTATGCTGGTTTCCGTAGCTAAATTTTGCAAGTATTGTAATTTGCAGTCTGCATGGTCCGTATAGAGGCCTTGTATATTTGTGTATAATACATTTACCGGGTTTCTAATCTTCGTGTTCGATTTTCCTAAATGATGGTCGTTTCCTGGTCGATGTCGGTTCCTGTTTGGTGTTATTGGTTGGGCCGTTGCATTTGGGAGTATTGGGGTTGCGGCCCGTGATAATACTGTGGTTGTTGTATTATTGGTGGGTGGTGTTGAATAGAAGGGTGATGTGCGTAATGTTGTGGTACATATATTTGCGGCGTTCTGTCTTTCCTTGTTCGAAGGGCAAGCTGTACGTTTATTATCCTCATTTCTTCTAAAAAATATGTTTCATTACTCTTGTTATTACTTCTATGTTGAATATGATCTGTTCTTTCCCGTTCTCTTCTTTGCGTACCCTTTATGTGAAAATATGGGCACTCTATGTTCAGGCATTTCTTCTCTGTAATTGACTGTCTGCACGTACGAGGGTGAAAAAAGTGGCAGTTTGGTCCGAGTAGTATAGCCGCAAAAGGGGAGAGTGCAAGAATGTTGCAGGTTATTATGTAATGTTGCAAAGGGGGGTGGGGTGTTACAAAGGGGGGTGGGGGGTTGCAAAAAAGAAAAAAAGAAAAAAAAGAGTACTGGCCTTTGTTGCCAACCTAGGTTGCAAGGGGCATGCACCAACCTAGGTTGCAAGGGGCATGCAACTTGGAGGCCTCCCCCAAGCTATTCCCCCCAAAGGGCCAGAGAGAAAGGAGGAGAGAAAAGAGGAGAGGTGTTCACCTGGCAGGAGCCAAGTGCACATTAAGACTTCAGCCGAGTAGGCGTTGTTTTATAGGCTCCTAATCAGCCAGAATCAGCCAGTTGGCTGAATCAGCCAGTTGACTGAGCCAAGGGGGGAGAGGTACACACATACGCACACATGCAGGAGGTACACATGCAGTAGGTACACATGCAGGAGAGAGAGAGACACCTGAAGGAGGGAGATACCTGAAGGAGAGAGAGAGAGAGAGAGAGAGAGTAGTTGCCTTTGATAGCAAGGCATATTATTTTCGTTTTCCTAACCTAAGAGGCCACTAAGGGGTTTTACCAAAGGGCCAAAAAGAGAAGGACCAGAGGTCCTTGCTCGGCTGGAGCCGAGCTGGGAATGAGTCTTCACCAGCTTCTCGGTCTTTTATAAACCTATATTCTGGCTGAGTTTTCAGATAGCGCCATGTATTCAGTTGCTGAGTTGTCAGATCACGCAATGTATTCAGTTGCTGAGTTGCCAGATCGCGTCATGTACACCAGATAGCGCTATGTATTCCAGATAGCAATATTTATTAAATTGTACTTGTATATATAATAAACTAATGAACCATATAAAATACCACAATATATATTTATAATTATTCAGTAACACATTATGTTTATATAGTTAATCAGTTGGAAGATTCACCCATATAAAATAACACATTATGTTTATATAGTTAATCAGTTGGAAGAATCAACCATATAAAATAACACAAGCGCCCGCCTCTTTCATGTTTCAGAAAGATTTACGCATTAATAGAATTAACAAAGTTACCCAATAAATAATTCGTTAGACAGAAACGAATTTTTATAAGGGATACCCAGCTTCATTAAACTTGAAGATGAACGAAACAAATAACATAGTTATCCATAATTCAGCCGAAAACAATTAATTTTATGGGTAACTATTTCGACATAAGTTTACTATAATTATATCAGTCTTTTAAATATTTTGTGATATATATATACATATAAAATACCACAATATATATTTATAGTTATTCAGTAACACATTATGTTTATATAGTTAATCAGTTGGAAGATTCACCCATATAAAATAACACAAGCGCCTCTTTCATGTTTCAGAAAGATTTACGCATTAATAGAATTAACAAAGTTACCCAATAAATAATTCGTTAGACAGAAACGAATTTTTATAAGGGATACCCAGCTTCATTAAACTTGAAGATGAACGAAACAAATAACATAGTTATCCATAATTCAGCCGAAAACAATTAATTTTATGGGTAACTATTTCGACATAAGTTTACTATAATTATATCAGTCTTTTAAATATCTTGTGATATATATATATATATATATATATATATACAATGAAAATGTTTTATATTTATGCGTAACTTAGACCCACAGTTTAACCCATCTGTACACAAATCATATAAAATACCACAATATATGATTGTAGATGAGCCCTCACGAATAACGAAACGAAATGATCATTTACGATACAATTCGAAATACGATAATTTACGATACAATTCGAAACCCATCAAACGAGATGAAAAGTTATGAAACATACGAGCCTCGTTCCCTGCGAAGGAAAAATGAAAAAAACGAAATTAAAAGAAACGAAGAAAGTTGGATTTCCCCAAAACACAGTCCACTATAGCGAGGTTGGTTTCGGAGAAAATCTGCTTGCGATAGACCTTTCTTAAAGACAGCCCTTGATAAGTACCCGCTGCTCCAAATATTAATATTGCCATTGTTATTACTTCTACAATGAATCCAATTAAATTCTGCTTATTAAATAACTTTTTTAGACACTTGGTTTTTATTATAAATATTTAAGTCACGAATAACAGTGGGTAAAACGTACACACGATATATATATATATATATATATATATATATATATATATATATATATATATATATATATATATGCTACACACAGACCGTGCATGGAACAAGGAACTCTTCTGGATAATTAAATCTACTATAGTCCGAGTAAGTAATGACAAATACCATAGTTTTTTCTTTTTCATGATGCTAGCCTCATGAGGCGCCTCGGTGGTGTAGTGGTTAGCGTCGCGGACTACGAATCCATCGGCCCAGGTTCGAGACCCGACGGCAGCCGGCGCGCAGCAAAAACCCAGCTGTTCATCCTTCCACACAATAAAGAAAGTGGTTGGTAGATAAATGGGTACCCTAGGTGGCCTAGTGGTCAAGACGCTGGGCTGCTGATGGGCGTGGTTCGGAATCAACGTTAAACTGTAGGTCTAAGGTGGAGTGAAAAGCTTGACCTTCGTCAGAATGAACAATTCGGGCGGAAGCTAACCAAAGGTTAGCCCGACGCGGGCAACGGGTCACTCGCAAAGAGAATTTAATCATTGGTAAACTTCCTTCCAGACCACTCTTTCTCTCTCTCTCTCTCTCTCTCTCCCTCTCTCCTCTCTCTCTCTCTCTCTCTCTATATATATATATATATATATATATATATATATAGAAAGAGAGCGAGAGTTTTTGTTCAATAAATAATAATCGAAAAAAACATAATGCACGATTTTTCTATGTAGCAATACTAATTAACTCTCTCCGCTACGCCGGTACAAGAACATAATACGTGCACTCGCTCGTAAATTAGACCTCCAGTTTAACATGGATTCAGAAATACATCTCGTCGATGGGGTTCGTTGCTTACTCTACCATGGACTTTTATATGTAAGAGCTAACCTAACCTACGAAATACATCTCGTCAGGGCCGATCCTAGAGCCATATATAGCAATGGAATTGAGCGCGATTGTCGTTAAATACGTGATTTAAAATAACAGGACCATTTGACCCGAGGCAGTAGTATACCCTAAAAACATCGTAATCCACGATTTTTTCTATGTAGCAATAATAATTAACTCTTTCAAATACGTGATTTAAAATAACAGGACCATTTGACCCGAGCAGTAGTATACCGAAAAACATCGTAATGCACGATTTTTTCTATGTAGCAATAATGATTAACTCTTTCAAATACGTGATTTAAAATAACAGGATCATTTAACCCGAGGCAGTAGTATGCCCGAAAAACATCGTATAACCTAACTATAATTTACAACTATAGTTTTACCTTGACTTTCATATGCTTCTATCCTGTTTTATTAATAAAGATTTTTAACTTTTAATAACGTATGAATAAAGATTTTTAACATTTAATTTATTTTTAGTATTTATTTATGCCACGCCGCCTTAGACCACACCGCTTAACGTTGAAACCGAATGTTCTTTTTAAAATATAATTAGGATATAATTTCTTTATTATAAAATAAGTTAACAATTATGTTAACAAACAATACTAATAATTTGTAAGTAAAAAATATAATATAAGGGACTACCATAGAAATGTAAGTGCCTATAATTCGATTTTATATATATGTTACTCGTCCGGTCTCGTTATAGCGGATTGGTACACGTCATAGCTCCACCCAGCTACATCGGCAGCCAATCACTACGAACATCTGGTCTTTTGGGGCGGAGCTTGGCGATTGTGCATATAAAAGGGGATATTTTTCAGTTGGGAGTAACAGTAGCTATTTTCGCGTCAGTGAATAATCATTCCTCAACCATGGACCTGTACGTCTCCCCAGATTTGTATGAAGAAAGTGATACTGCAGCATTAACTGGTTAGTCTTTTTAACGCGATTGATCGTGACGACTTATTTTCAACGCAAACCGTAGAAGATATTTGCAGTGAAGCTCCTTACAATCCGACGCAAGGGACTACCATAGAAATGTAAATGTCTATAATTCGATTTTATATATATATGGAGAGTTGTAGTATTTCGTCAAATAGATACTCGCCAAAAATGTCAATCAATGTTATTTCCCCATTATGCTAAAATCGAAATTGGTAATCGAACCAAAGATATCTTCACATAATGGGGATCTGACTGTATACTCTGTATATGTTTTAAAAGCATTATTCCTTTAAGGTCCGATGAGGATTTGACACGTGTTATACAATCTTTTGAAGAACTCGGAATATGGATATATACTGATCAGTCAGCAGTGTCACACATCCTCCACCATGGACCTGTACGTCTCCCCGGAATTGTATGAAGAACGTGATACTGCAGCATTAACCGCAATTAGTCTTTTCAATGCGATTGACGTGGCGAATTATTTTCAACGCAAACCGTAGAAGATATTTGCAGTGACGCTCCTTACAACCGACGCAAGGGACTACCATAGAAATGTAAGTGTCTATAATTAGAATTTTATATATATATGGAGAGTTGTAGTATCTCGTCAAATAGATACTCGCCAAAAATGTCAATCAATGTTATTTCCCCATTATGCTAAAATCGAAATTTTGGCGTTCATCCTCGAACCAAAGATATCTTCACATAATGGGGATCTGCTGTCTGTATACTCTGTATATGTTTTAAAAGCATTATTCCTTTAAGGTCCGATGAGGATTTGACACGAGTTATACAATCTTTTGAAGAATCTCGGAATAGGGAGGGTATACTGATCAGTCAACAATGTCACACCGAAATAATGTAAGTGTTTTTCGATCTTTTTGGGATAAGAAGACACAATATATTTTCATAAATTTATTAAATGAAAGAAATCAGTACAATAAACGAATATATCGTTACAAATATACGAACAAAAACATTATAATATACAACGAGTACGTACAATTGGAAAACGGTTTTTTATCTGTCTGCATACCATTTCATCGTTTCGGCGAGTGTGACACGGGTCAAATAAATTTAAAAAATTTATAAATTCTTTATCATTTGACATATGCATGAGAAATGAGACGCAGTACATTCCGCAAACATTAGTAAAATATCCTGCATGCGAAATGGGTCCACACAACTTCGGGAATATGTAACTGAGCGAGAAATTTTACAATAATAGGGTCACTCCAGGGTTGAGTACCGAGTGAATCAAAATAGTACAGGCGCTGTCTATTTTTAAAATAGACAGCGATCCAGTGAATCCCTTCATTACCGATGATGTCTGTGTTCGACTACCGCATTCTCGCGTACTTGGCAAACTCAATGTTTCGCAAACACGCCGATAAATTTGGAACGTGTGACTCGCTCCATTACTTTCTGAAGTGTATTAGCATCCATTTTAAAAGTCAGTGATAACGCTTCTAAATCTATCTACTTCTATTAGGGCTTGCGATTCGAGATATACTAGTACACTAATAGGAGCGTCTATAGGCTTGGCGAATTCCAGCCGCACTGAGATGTTGCTCTGCTGTGGTGTTAAATGGGTATTTACGCTAGCAGATAAGTCAGGTGTAATGTCAAACGGATAAAGGTTAAATTGATCAATGAATTCTTCCTGCGTTACCCCATTACCAAGCTCATCACAATCACCTGCAATATGGGTCAGATTACTATAGGCTCTGGCACAAGAGGTAACACAGCGTCTGATGAATAGTCCGTACCCATTGTTCCACCCAAAGCAGTGCCATTAACGTATAGAGTTATATTTTTAAGTCCGAAATTCTCGAATTTAAAGGCACTCTTTTTATATTTTCCATTCACCGAAGCGTGGTCCTGCATGCCGATTAATATCCTTTTAGGAAGATTTCCCAGGGCAATGTTTTCTATCTGCTTCGATGCCAACCCTGCAGGAACCGTATATAGTTTGATCTGCACTCTGTTAATAGGATATTTCACTGTAGCGTTTAGTAAATTTTTCTCAATTTCTAGTTGTTTTGGTGAACTTAATTTCACTCGCCGTACGCGGAGGTATGTGTCCATAATGTGAACCACAACGGACTTTGCACCCTCTTCTTGATTCACATCCAGATTTAAGCAGATCTCAGGACTCGTGCGGGTGAGCTTTATTTTCATATCCACCCCGTTCACAAGCAACTTCTCCTGGAAAGTGAAATCTGTGTGCAACCGTCCAAAACACTCGTATATTTTCTTTTTAGAATTTTTAAATTTGTCCTTTATACTATTTTCATCTTTAGTTTGATAATATCCCTCCGCACTTAAAAAGGTAGCCTTCGCTTCTTTGGAAAAGTTGAGGACATTTTCCAAATAGGCTCGTAGATGATAGTACCCCGTGCCTGCCGATATGTTGGTCTGATTTAAATATACGTCACACTGGTTGAATATGGCGTGCAGAAAGTTTGTTTCAGGGTATACAGCATATTTGTCATCGCAGACCGTTCCATCAGAATGGGCTATACGTAGCTTAGCGTACATGTGCACACAGCTTGGATCAAAAAAGTAAGGACCTGAGCTGGGTATCACGAATTCTATAGGTGCACTCGGGAACTAATTGTGTTTAAAGGGTTAATTGTAATAAAGTCACTGTGCTCAATAGAAACTTGGGTTGGCGGGAGCTCAAAAAAGGACAGCTCCGATTTACAGCATTGTGAACTACATGGGTGGATGAAGCGTGCCATGGCGAAATAGTGACTCCTCTCTCGACAAGTGGTAAACAAACTATGATTCATGAGATCAATATCCTTAGCTTATATCAGTCAAAAAAGTGGTCAACCATAGGTTTCATTCGCTTACAGCATTTCTTTTTTGATAGCCTTTTACGTTTAATACCACGTGACCCCTTCTTCTTCCGGGGAGCCCTCTTCTTCTTCCCGCCACCACGCATTTTTCTCTTTGCATCTTTGATGATTTCGTTCCGTGTACGCTTTAAATGTTTTTTTAGAGCTTCTTTAGGTTTAGCCCCGGCCAATATGTCTTCTGCAGTGTTAAGGCCTGATTGTAGCGCTTTCCTTCCAAGGTATCTGGCACCCCTCTTCAGCAAAGGAACAGCCGTACGTAGTATGGATGAAAAAATGGATCCAAGTCCACTACCGCGCTGGTATCGCATCCCTCGATAGACGGTGAAAGGCTTTCTATCCATTATAACTCAGTGCGTCGAAAGTGTAGCTTCACTGTTAAGCTCCCGTTACCGAATGGGAAGTTTTCGCCCTCAATCGTTCTTATATATATTGTGATATTGGTTATTAAATTAGTTGCGACATTCACATAATGGGGTCTGTCATATGTAATACTCAAACTCCTTCCTCTATGGTTGGGGATGTGAGCAATGCGCAGCAGGCGTGCCTGGGTATCCCCAACAAACTGGTGCTCCACTATATTACTGTAAATATAGCACATGTCTGGGGACCTTTCAGCCAATTTCTCCATCTTCAATTGATACATTAATCTGGACAAGTTATACTGTGTCTCGTGAAATGTGTCTCTTTGGAAGGCTGCGCTATATCGGCCGTTGGTTAGAATTTTGAACTTTCTATGTTCTTTAAGACGTCTGTTAGTCTTTGATTTTAGGATTAGTGTATGTGCAGGGTTGTTTACGATTTCATATACTAAATCATTCGTAAGGTTTGAGTTTCTTAAACTTACGTTTAAGCCTCTCACAACATCCTCGGCCGAACCATATTGACCCGGCCCTAGTCTTACTTCTGTACTGTAATACCGTGCAATCTTAGTCCGAGCGATGCGCATAGTTTCATCCATAGCTACCCCAGCTTTTTCACACTCGTCAATGTCTCTAAGAATCGTAAAAACGGTTTCTTTATGTTCAATATTTAAAAAGACGGTGTCCAGCTGAATTTCGCATATCCCCACCTCATACGAATCACGACCCAATTCAATGTGCCCATGGAGTTCTGTTACAAAGTTGGCTAGCGTGTTGTTAGGGTGTACAGACAGGGACGAGGAGGACGGGAGTGTGACGTAGAAATGGTTAGGAGCCATGTTGCATACTATTTAAGCTTCATTATTGCATCAGCTTTTATATAGGTGTTGAAGCTTTCTGGGTACCCTAGCCATTTCACCAGGTACATTTTTCTCCTTCCTGAACCTTTGCTTCCTAAAATTTTCTCAATTTTAAACACATTTTTTTCTAAATTAAACGCAACTTTCTGCAATTCCTCGCGGTAAAAGCCTCCTGAGATTTCTTCCCCATTCAAATCTTCAATGTAATACATCATTATCTCACCTTTAGGTCTCACAGCCCTAACTTTAAAAATCTCGCGTGTCCATCCTTGCTCAAAACCCTTTGCGAATTTATTCCCCGAACGCGACAGCCTTACATAATCATTGATTTTGAAGCGCGCAGAGTGTGGTGGTGGTGGTGGTGATCCATCTCTTCTCGGGAGCGTACCTCTTTCTAAAACTTCGTTAGGTGTTGCCCCAATCGTGCGATGGTGTGAGCGGTTGTAGGATGATGCCAATGATTCCAGAATGTCTAGAAATCTGTATGTGTTTTTATGTGTAAAATAACGGTGCATGCGTTCCTTTATGGTGCGCTGAACTCTTTCAGCTAAAGAAGCCTTATGTATAGAATTGGTTGTGTAATAGCTGATATTAAACTCTGTCAACATATTCTGAAAAGCACGGCCTATAAACTCCTTCCCCATATCCGTACAAAAATAGCCAGGAACCCTGTTTTCTTTTAACATTAGCGTTTTGGTGGCTTTAGCAACTGTTTCAGGTGATTTATTTTTCAGAGGAACTAGCCACAGATATCTAGAGAATACGTCTATTATGAATAGAATGTAGCGGTAACCATCGTTATACACAGAATATCTTTGCATGTCTGTTAAATCTGCTTGCCAAATAGAATCAATCGAGGAAGCCGTTGTCTTGGCTGTTTTAAACCTTTTTCTCACAGGCTTATGAAGCGTATAAGCGTCCTGCTCCCTCAAAAATCTTTCAACATCTTTTTTTCCTACTCCGTAAACACTTCTGTACAGTCTATCTACGCCGCCGTAAGAGGATGGGGTAGAAATGTCATAATAGCGTTTAGTTAATACGTTAGCCATTTGCGTATTTTAGAGGCACGTGGGTAGGGTTGGTTTAACCTCTTCTTGCTCCTCTTCAAAGGTGTTACCGCCGGGGGTGACGGCGCCTTCAATTGTGTCACAGGCGTTGCATGTTCCAAGTCTTTTAACCTGTTCAGATTTCCTATCAACGTTTTAGGGACATTTATTTGTTGTAGTCTTGCTTTAATATGCTTCCATCCTGATGGTGATGGCCTATCCCACTTTCTCACCAGATCATGGACAATGTCTACGATATTCGATCCCTGTACCTTTGATCCTTCCACAATGATCTCCCCTGTATCGGTCCATTGTATGGCGGGATCCTCATTCAATAGATTATAAAGACTTAAGCCTTTACTCCTCAATGTAAGTGGGAGGGTATTTTTTAATACATGTTCGATATGTTGTGTGGCTAATCTTTTTGGTTGGTCAGCTGTGTCGTCGGGTACAGATCCTATGTCGCCATCGTCCCCCGTGCTGTGCCTAATAACCACAGGAATCTCTGTAGGGCTCTTATAATTTTCGTACTCGTGAAGAAATTTCTGCAGAGCTTCTTGGTATAAGATTCTTTTCTCATCAGGTGTTTTTTCACTGTTTAATAGGGCTAACAATTCGCTTTCCATTCTTTTAAGTCTGCTTTTACGGGGATCTAGATACGTGTCTGGATTCCTTTGCAGTGAGGCGTACACCTCGTGGGGAATCACTACCACTTTCTTCATTATATTAATCTAGTCAGTAAAGGACCCAAAACTGAAAATAAGATGGGGAGAAATGACCCTCCTGTTTGTACAATAATTCGTTTTTTCTTCGCTACAGTTTGGCTTTTACGAGCGAGTGCACGTATTATGTTCTTGTAGCGGCGTAGGCGAGCCTTCTGATGGGTTTTCATTGATACATTGCAATTTATAACGTTAAGACAGATTTCACAGATGCATTTTAAAAAGTCGGCATCGATATTTTTAATAAACATCTGCTGCATTGCCCGAGGCAGTCGATGATAGATTTTTATTAATTCACGGTATTTCTTTAGTCTCTTTGTCATTCTGGAATATACACCGTTTCAGGCTCGTTTGGAAATATATTCGTTCGCAGAAGCACTCTAAACGTGTTTCGCGGATGAAGGTCGCAAAGCAAATATCCGTAACGCGTGCTTGTAGCTTCTTTATAAACTTCCAAAAACTCCTTACGCTGATTCGGGAACATTTGATTGGCTAATACCCCAATTTGTGATACATCTCTACGTTGCGCGAATAAGACTAGATATTGCGTATTTAACGACACATCGCGCATGTATCTATTTTTGAAAAATAGATTCTGATTGATGAAGAACACGCTTATGTTAAGATGGTGGGAGAATACTGTAAATGTCTCGGCAAACGTTTTATCCATCTCCAACATGAGATCGTCAATTACAATGATTGTATGTTCATTTCCCTTTAACGAATTAACGTCATATACGCCTTTGTGGAACAAAATATCATCTTGGTACTCGTTGAACACTGATTGATACGTCGAATAGCACCATATAACTTTATGCACAAATTTCGAGAACATCTCCCCCTTTTCTTTAATGATTTTAAGCATAAACACAGTTTTACCACATCCTGTAGGTCCAGATATAATACATGTGGATGGGCTCGTGAATCTGAATTTTTCTACAGAGTCCATTTCTAACACGTCACACTCCTAAGTGAGTCATTTACAAAATATTACAAATTTTGAGTGCTGATCCTTATATTTCTTCTCCCACAGAACCGTGAATGACGATGAGGTAGAGCAGCCCATCATTACGGATGACCTCGACGACAGTGTAGTTGTGATCTCCTCCCCTGAACCCTCACCAGCGATACCGGTAACACGTCCAAAGCGGAGGTATGAGATACCCACGTCAGGTATAAAGCGACCGAAATACGCGTCTGTTGCAGCGGTAATAGATCCCCAACCCTCAACCTCTTACGCAACAACACCCCCAGCAGCACCTAATATATCCCCTTATTCATCCGCCGCCCCCCGTTCTGTTAAGTCTACAATAATAGAGCCCCAACCATCAACCTCCTACGCAACAGGGCCCCCATCAGCAGCACCTTCCGCTAATATATCCACTAATTCATCCGCCCCCCCCGTTCTGTTGAGGATGGTATAACGCTGGAATTGGTGCGATCCGCAGCCCCCACCCCAGCCTTGACTAGAAATCGGTATAGAGTCAGGGTCGACCCTAGAGTCATGTATAGCAGTGGAATTGAGCGCGGACTACGCCGGGTTGTAGAGCATATTATAGAGTTTGCTCTTCAGAATCGTGACGAGCGTGAAGTCAGGACGAGTCTGTCCTTTGGATTCGGGTCAGATGACGGTGATGTAGACGATTATTGGGTGATAGTGCCATTTAGACGTTTGGCGGCTGAAGATGTAGAATATATATTAGGGCGTATAATGCAAGCCGCCCAAAGTAGTATAGCCTTCAATATGGACAACTTCACGGTAAATATTGACCATGTATACCGTGTTGCGGGTCATAGTGCCATACCGTATACTCTTAACTTCAATTCTCAAGCTATTTATAGACGGCATATAAACGTCGATCGTGGTTGCGGCTTTATAGCAGTACTCTTAGCACGTATGTTTACTGTACAAAATACACGAACTCAAAAAATTTGGTTGCCTACAGTCGTGGAGCATGCCCGTAAACTAGCTGTAGACTGTGAACTTGAATTTGACTGTAATATGGGTCCTGAAGAGCTGAGAAGGGTAGAACAGGAAATGAATGTCCGCATAGTTGTGTTTGGGTTGGATGATCGTCGTAGGACTGTGTATGTTTTTAAAAGCTGTGTGAGAGATCGTACAAGGCCCCTACTTATTTTAGGATTGTCAGGGACAACGTATCTCCCCATCCGTAATATAAGGTGGCTTTACGCGAGTTATGACAAAAGTCGAAAATATGGGAGACATCATGATTTGTGTAAGGGGTGCCTCGAGTTTGCGGATGATATAGTGAGACATTGTAAAGAATGTCACATGGTATGTGAGCAGTGTAAAAGCACCAAATGTGAAAGCCGTGTAGTTGAAGCTGAGAAGAGAGACTGTGATGTGTGTAGACGCACATTTTTCAATAATAGCTGTTTTGATTTCCATAAATCAATTGGCACGTGCAGGAAAATGAGAATCTGTGAATGTGGTATGTTTCACACAATGGATAATTGGGGAAAATTTAAGCACAAGTGTGACGTAATTCACTGTCCTACATGCCAGGAGGAATATAAGGCGGATGGAGTAAAGCATGTATGTTATATGAAAGATGCTAAGCCTAAAAATAACCCTTGTATAACTGTATACTACGATATAGAAACATATACGAACGCTGAAACCAAAGAGGTAATTCCACATTTACTTGTGAGCCAGACTATCTGTGATGAGTGTATGGATATCGAATGTGACGAGTGCCCCAAATGTGGTAAACGGACAAACGTTTTTAAAACGAATGTCAGCGATAGTCCTGTGAAACTATTTGTGTCCTATATTGTCAAGTTAGCCGACAAGTTCAAAAAAATGACTGTGTATATTCTCGCCCATAACGGGGCAAAGTTTGACACGCAGTTCCTTTATAAGGAGTTGCTTGAACACGAATCCTCTGAGATATTTACAGGTGATCCATTGAAAAGAGGCAACAAATTAATACAGATGCAGATAAGAGGCAATGTACAATTTAAAGATACTTTATTATTCACACCTTGTAAATTAGCAAAGCTACCCAAGGTGATGGGAGTAGCAGCTGAAGTTTCCAAAGGATACTTCCCATACACTTTCCTCACCAGCGAGACTTTAAACTACGTAGGCCCACCACCCCCCAAACATTATTTTGACTGTATGGATGAACGTGAAGACTTTGATCGATACTACGACAGTTTTAATGAAAGTAACCCTTATAATATAGCTGATGAATGTGAGCGTTATTGCGTGAATGATGTGCGCGTGCTTAGAGTATGTTTCCAGGCCTTTAGAAGGATGTACATAGCCCGTTTCAAATGCGATCCACTGCAAGTCGCAACCACCATCGCATCATTATGTTTTACGGTGTTCAAGAATAACTTCATGCCGAAAGACACCTTAGCCATTATTCACCGAAACAATCCCCGCAGTTACGGGCACAAGGCTATTTACTGGCTCATACACCTACAGCAACAGACAGGTGTATACATAAAGCACGCCCGCAACACGGGTGAAGTACCCATTAAGATTAATGGACGTGTTTTTTGGGTTGATGGGTTAAGTGAAAACCGTGTCACTGGTGTGAAGACTGTGTACTCCTTTAACGGTTGCTGGTGGCATGGATGCCCCCGTCCTGAGTGCGGAGTCACCGGAGATATCCACGGTAGGTCTCCTGCCGACTGTCTTGCATCGACCCGCACCCGCGATCAACTTATAGGATCACAGTTCACTCACAAAGTCTTGTGGGAGCATGAATATGATGCACGGATGGAGACAGACGAGGTGTACCGTGAGGAAATAAAAGCGATCAAGCGTTCAATGGTGCTGGATCCTCTCAAATGTGGTGATAGCTTGTTTGGAGGACGTACAAATCCTTTCAGACTATACTTCCCACCTACGGAGGGCGTGAAGCTCCATTACTACGATTTCTGTTCTTTATACCCATACGTGATGAAGAGCAATCCGTACCCCGTGGGCGCTCCTGAGAAACTGGTGGGGCCTAGCCTACCATCCATCAATGAATTTTCAAAAAATTTGAATGATCGTTACTTTGGGATCTCTTTCGTAGACGTACTCCCCCCACGCAATTTATGGATGCCGATCTTACCTGTCGTTATCGACGACAAGCTCATGTTTCCCCTGTGCGTGAAGTGCGCGGAAGAGGATAACGGCGAATGTAACCATATACCCCACCAGCGTAAGATCAGAGGCGTATATACAAGTCCTGAGTTGGCCCTAGCCGTGCGCCATGGTTATAGAATACTGAAGATACATGAGGTGTGGAGGTTTCAGAAGCTACCCAACCTTTTCACACCATATATAAACACCTTTTTGAAGGATAAGGTTGAGGCATCAGGGTATCCGCGAGGAGTTGATACCGAAGATGAAAAGTCTGCCTATATTCAACGTTACCGCGACCGCGAAGGTATACAACTTGATCGTGTCCAAATTGTAAAGAATCCTGGCAAGCGCTTTAGTGCAAAGTTGTGTCTAAACAGTCTATGGGGAAAATTTGCGCAGAATACCGGCAGAGGGAGCATTCATTTGGCACAAAGTTATAGCGATGTCTGGGATTATGCCAATGCCCCCGATAAAGAGGTCATGGAGATCGTAAATGTAGGTAATACTTACGTAATAAAGTACAACAACACTGAATTTGCCACAGATACCTCAAGGGTTACAAACATACCTGTGGCCAGCTTCACAACAGCCTACGCCCGTATAAAACTTTGGGGTCTATTGCATTCTCTTGGGCGGAGAGTATTGTATGCCGATACAGATAGCGTGATATTCACAGAGAGGGAGGGTGAATACATGCCCACTATTGGGGAGTTCCTCGGCGAGCTCACTGATGAGATCAAGGATGAGTATGGGGACAACGCATACGCCGACTCTTTTGCCTCAACAGGACCTAAGACTTATGGGGTACGGGTCAGGGTGGGGGAGGAAATGAAATATATCGTGAAGGCAAAGGGTATTACGCTCAACCATGCGAATCGGGAGGTTGTTAACTTTGAGTCGTTGAAGGATCTAGTATGTTTGGATGAACAACCTCCCCAACTAATTGTAGGCACCCACAATTTTCGGGCGCAGAAGCTGGGGGCGTGAAGGAACTTAGGGGTACGATGGTGTGCCGTAACACCTATAGGAAACGTTACCAGATACCTGGTACCTATGATACCGTACCCTTTGGATACCAATGATGCTTCTAACTCACACGTCTTGTATATAATCGTATCTATTTGTAATATATATATATATATATATATATATATATATATATATATATAACTTGAATATCTCGTTTATTAAATCGTATTTGTAAATATATATAACTTGAATATCTCGTTTATTAAATCGTATTTGTAAATAATATAACTTGAATATCTCGTTTAAAATAAATCATGTTTCAAATAGCGTTTCACTTTCTCCTTTGTGTGTGTGTGTGTGTGTGTGTGTGAAAGTTCTAAGCTCCGCCCACTGTAAGACCGTGAGTCATGCTACTATCTGGGATCCCTGCGTGGTCAGTCGACCGCAGTAAGCCCGAGAGATCAGACGTGTATTCAGATCAGACGTGTATTCAAATGGCTACCTTTAATATTGCTTGTACAACGTTTACGAAATGGTATTCAGTAAAGTGCCAGGATGTGGTGGATACCGAAAAACTTCCTATTCATCCCTCCTATGCCTCTTTTAAAAACACATTGGATTGTGCGAAGTTCCAAGATGTACAAATACTCTACGGATGTTCTGGTGAGACCGTTGAAGGCTTTCGTTGCACAGACGATGTGCTGAAGTATACTGCAGAGCTAAACTTCATAAAGTCTCACATACACCGTGAAGTAAAAGAAACAACGCGTGCAGAAGAGAAGCAGCAGGTATGGATAATGAGTCTTGCTGATGGGTGGTGTGACAAGCGGTATTACGTCATGCTACACCATGTCGATTACTCATACCCTACGATGGAAATGTGAATCTCGTGATCATGGACAATCTTAAGTATTTTTATCACTATATTAACGTATATCATGATGAGGTTCGTAGTGAGGTTGTGGCTAGTGCCCTGCGTGAATTTTTAACAGAGTTTAGAGACGAGTATCGTTTGATGGGCAGAAAGGAAAAATATGAACATATGTTCCTCTCAAATAGTGCGCCGGAGTGTGGAGATGTTTAGTAAAACATAAAATGTTCCTAGTTCTTATCCAAAATGTCTGGTGCGTAGGCTGGTAGTGATATTCTTGTACCGGTACAACAATTCGACTCGCGGAACAAGCCCATTCACGTATCATCGAGTCAGCCGCCCGTCGAACCATTCCTGCCTACCTGCGTGCCTCACACGGCTCATAGTTATCTCAGAGCTTGAGCCGAGTGGACGTGCGCTCCTCGAATACGATGGAACTTCCTTTGAGCAGCATTCTCAACGCCTCGTACGATGTGTCCGTGACGAAATCGTTGCGCGTGTTCAGGCGTAATTCCGGTACCATTAGCTATGTACTGGAAACGGAATGTAGACCGACAAACAAACGGGTTTATTTAAGTATCGAGGAGATGAATAGAATCTTTGTGATAGTTGAGAAGTGGAGTGAAGATCGTTATAAAATACCTGCTAACGTAGGTACAAGAAGAGAGCAGATTAGTGACGCACCCTCATACGCCGTTGTATGTACGTTGTGTATAAATAACGATCGGCCGTGCATTGATATACGGTTGATGTGGAAGAATGCTTCTGATAATAACGCTCTTATTCCTACGCGAAACCGTTTCATCCTCGACAGAATGTTTGAAATCGTCGGATTCCGTAAACTGAAACCTATATTAGACGCGCGTGTTACGGATATGTTTTATTTTGATAAGTACTTGAATACGCATACACCGCTCTGCTCGATGGGTTTACCGAGTGTAGGGCTGGTGAGAATGGTCTAGTGCTGGATGTTTATTTAAAAAGTTTAGACTCTTTGAAATACCATGAACTTTGGTACAAAGCAATTGATCGGTACAAGGCTGAGCTCACCTACACCGTTCACCCTGAAGAACTATTTCTTTATATAACGCGCAGTTGTCGTAACGATTTAGAAGATTATTTCAATTGCCGCTATGTTGAGTGAGTTCACGATTGAAAAGCTCGAGTCGGTAGAAATAAACCCTCGATTGGAAAAGCGTTCTTATAAACTTGTGTTTAATAATGTAGCTAACGATGAACTCTTTGAGTGCTTTTGATTGTATTCTAGACGTATTTAAAGATGACTTACCAACCGGTTGTAAAGTGGGAACAAAAATAGTACTGAACGATATGAAAGCCCTTCATATCGAATACAGGTTTCCCTATACTTTAAGCGGTGAAATATTATTAAGCCGCATATACTGCGTAATGCAGAGCAATAATGATGTAATTGTAAACTCGATTAAGACCGAGTTTAGTATTTTGAAAAAAAAGTGAATTGTATTTATATTTTGCTTGACATTTCTCCTGTACTGATTATACGCATATTTCTATTGAAATGTATATTTATTTCTATTTGAAAAGTATATTTATTTTATAAATATATCTCCATAATTGTGTGTGTGTGTATTTCTCCTGTACTGTTATGTACATATTTCTATTGAAGTGTATATTTATTTGAAATGTATATTTTATTTTATATATATCCATAATTGTGTGTATATATTTCCTGTACTGTTATATGCATATTCCTCAAATGTATATTTATTTTCTATATATTTATAATAAACGAATGATGCAATGTTGTTTTACTTAATTGTTATGCCTTCTACTACCGGTATTCGAAATATAATAATGTATACAGCGGTATTGCGGTATCTGGCAACATTTAAGCCTTCTAAGCCAACTGGCTGATTAGGCGTATATAATAATGTATACAATAATACTGCTAAAAGAGGTATCTGGCAACTCAAGCCATTTACAGCCAACTGGCTGATTAGGCGTATATAATAATAATGTATACAATGGTACTGCTAAAAAGAGGTATCTGACAACTCAAGCCATTTACAGCCAACTGGCTGATTAGGAGTCTATAATAATGTATACAATGGTATCGCGGTATCTGGCAACTCAAGCCATTTACGCCAACTGGCTGATTAGGAGTCTATAAAACAACGCCAACTCGGCTGAAGTCTTAATGTGCACTTGGCTCCTGCCAGGTGAACACCTCTCCTCCTCCTTTCTCTCCTTTCTCTTGGGGGATAACGCCGCCTCCAAGTTTTCCCCCCACCCCCCTTTGCAACACCCCCACCCCCTTTGCAGCAATCCACCTCCCCCACTTTGCAACAACCCCCACCCCTTTGCAACAACCCCTCCCTTTGCAACAACCCCCATCCCCTTTGCAACAAACCCCCTCCCCTTGCAACAACCCATCTCCCCTTTGCAACATTGCATAATAATCTGCAACATTCTTGCACTCTCCCCTTTTGCGGCTATACTACTGGTCCGTACCTGCATTTTCCATTCTTCATCATATAGAAACATTTTATATGCATACATATATACTGTATATTAGGGTGTGACCGTTACCCTCCAAAAATCAAAAAATGGTCCTACAATGCTGTTCAAAGTTTTAGTGTTGTGTATTTATCTAGGAAACACCCCTGTAAGTAAATTTTCTTGGAGATCGGTGCATGTTTGAGCTAGCACCGTCGTACCAGCATGTATTGCTATTTCAGCTTATGAACTTCATAAATAAGTGTGAAAATTGCACATTTTATCAGATTTTCATTTCCGGTCTGAACGCTGACCCACAAATTTTCCACGTATTATTTTTATTGCATTTAATTTTAATGATGCTCTTTTCTTTTCCCTTGACAGTGATTTGATGTTGTGAATAGAGAATTTAATCATGGATACACGGCAAGATGATGAGTATGTCAGAAGTTATTGGGCACCGTACCCGAGAAGAAGAAAAGGAAATAAAGGCTGCAAACTGCCAACTAATAGGCAGGTCTTACTATGTCTGTTAGCAAACCTTCGGGATATGCATTGGGACCAGGCTTTATCTGCCACCATTGACAATGTGCTTTTCATTACCAGAAGGCGAATGTCCCGACCATTACAGGCAGGAACAATATTGGCGAGTGATTAAAACTTACTCTGACAAAGACTACATGATGCTTATGAAAAAATGAATGGATAGAATACGGGCTGATGATCTGGAATTATGAAGTTTAAATCAGAATTGAGACCTGACGATAAAATTTATAAGAACACAGTGTGAAAGACATGGCGGCTGCGAAAAAGGGGAAAACTCAGGCCGAACAAGATGCCATCGATACTGACATACTCTTTATGAAAAGCATGCTAAGTGACAGAGTAGCTCCTACTCTGGGGTAAACAAAGTACTCACAGAAAAGGTTCAGAAGCGACAGAAAAGGCAGATGCGAGAAGAGAAGCGACAAGAGAGAGAGCAATGTGATCATGCTGAGAATGTACAGGCTGATATTGATTCACCTATTAGCTCTGATGAGGACGATGACATTGATGAGGCCAGCACTGCTGAACCAAAGAGAAAACATCGGAGAACAGTGAAAGAGGGAGTTTCAATTTTTGTGCCCCATGATATTCTGAAGTCGGCAGAACTTGTTTCATGCAGTGTTCGAAACAACATCTCGCCGACCCAGCTGAGTGCAATTGTGTACTCCCTTGTATCTGCATGTGGTGGAGATACATCAAAGCTGAGTCTAAATGCAAGGACGGCCCACCGATACCGAGCTTCCATCGTGTCAGAAATAAGTTTAAAAATCATGGATGAATGGCAACCATCAGACAAAGTACTGGTGCACTGGGATGGTAAACTTATGGACACGCTGGATTCCAAAGGCACTGATGACCGCCTGCCCATTCTTGTGTCTGGTGTCAATGGCACAAAGCTTCTTGGAGTCCCACCTCTTCCGCATTTGACTCAAAAAGCTGGCCTGGTTCAAGGAGACTTGATATCAACAGCAACCAAACAACTTCTGGTCGATTGGGAGTGTGAACAGAATGTCGTTGGTATGGTTTTCGACACAACTTCATCCAATACAGGTAAACCTATTTCAAACATCAGCGTGAATTTATCACGACATTAATACCAAAATACAGTGAATGATTTAACAGAAATCTGCAAAAAGCACGTGCCTGAAATGGTGGCCTTAAACTACAATTACATTTTTTTTTCAGGACAAAAAACAGCTGCTTGCGTCTCCCTCAAAAGGAATTAGAGCGTGCCGTATTCTGGTGCGCCTGTCGCAGGCATGTGGGCGAAGTCATCCTAGGTGTTTGCTGGGATTGCTTGAAAGTGGAGGGCTCTTCAAGTCCAAACATAATGGTTTTCCAGAGGTGAGTCATAAGCTTTACAAAATAACAAGGATTATTATTATCTAATGAACAATTTGTGGAATTTCTTTTATTAGACTTATAAGATATACTAACACCAAGCAAATGATCGATCATATCAATCTTAATACCCCTAAAACAATATTATAGATTAGTACGAAATACAATAATCCCAATAATTGCATTTCTAGGTTCAAGAACCATTTCTCTCAACTGGCGTACAATGAAAAAAAGAAATACTACTACCCCGCAATGCCTGGAGTGTTTGAGGAGCGCCAGCAGGAGATGGCTGACTTCTTCGTGAATCTCTAGCCCAACCATTTACACGTGGCGACTACAAGGAGCTGGTAGAGCTTTGTCTGCTGCTTGTAACTAAAGGATCCGAGCCAGTGAACTTCACAATGGTCTACCCCGGCGCACTTCACAAAGCAAGGTGGTGGCTAAACTGCTCTATACCCTCAAGATTGTTCTTTTGTCAGGCCAGATCAAAGAGCAGTTTCCCAAAGCCGAGGTTGTGACTAAAAGTCAAATCAGCAAGTTAGAACGGTTTGCTGTGTTCACAGTCGCTGTTTATGTCCCATGGTGGATTGTTTGCCCCGTTCCAGCAAGTGCGCCACTGAATGACTTGAATTTGGTCGAAACCTTGGCTGAATTCGCCAGCCAGACTTCATTCGTCAGCCAGACTCTGTATTCATTCGTCAGCCAGACTTTGTACCCATTCGTCAGCCAGACTCTGTACTGAACGGACGCATTTCCTGAGCTCTCTGATTTTGCTTCTACTTTTGTATATTGCTGAGAATTTTACTTTGGATAGTTTTTGAATTTTATATACTTGCGTTTAAATTTACATTGTTATAGTTAAGTAATTGAATATTCGTGGTTTTTAGCGATTTAGAAGTTTTCATAGCGTGCCGGCTTAATTTAACTTATACCTGTGACGGTTTAAATTTTTAACTCCGCGATGCCGTCGCAGAAAGCGTCGTGTGTTAGGTGTAGGGTTAACCGGTGGTATTCGGAATTTAAGGATTATAACGGCGGTCCAGTGGCGATTACCGATAGATCAGTTTGTTTCTTTTGCGAGTTCATGGAGGAATTAGTGGACATAAAACGCAGTGTACGTGAGGTAGCGGATAGACTTGCAACGCTTGATGAGGCAGGGTTAGGGCTACGGTTGACGGAAGCCGAACCAATATAACGTTGAAGACGTTAGTAATTTGAAGGGTGAGGTGCGTAACTTAGTTTCTAGTTTAGGTAGCTTGTCGGGAAGGTTAGATAGAGTTGAGGAAGAGGTTAAGGTTAGTCCGAGAGTAGTAGATAGCGAGGGATTTAGAGAGGTTAAGGGTGGAGCTAGGCCGCGTACATTAGGTGATAGGAATCCCCCCCTATCGAGGTTTCGAACCCTTTCGCCCATTTGGAAAGGGACGTGAATGAGGGGGAAACTATTTTAATTGGGGATCTTTAGTGCGCCACATGGACAAAGAATTCGTTAAACGGAATCCAACCAAGAGGAGGAGGGTCTGTCTCCCAGGGGCCAGGGTTGACAGAGTTAGAGACGAAGTGGATAGGGTTGACGTTGCTTCCCGTCACTCAATGTTGGTGACGATGGTAGGAGGCAACGACTCGTATAGGCCCGATACGAGAGTGCCTGACCTTTTGGAGAGATATAGGGGGTTAATTAGGTCCCTGAAGGCGAGGTCAGATAGGTCTTTAGTTCTAGGTATTACCCCTAGGCACGGGTTGGGTCTTAGAATTACGTCAAAACAATATTTTTGAATAACAAATTAGAAGAGATTTGTGCTGAGGAAAATGTACCCTTCGTAAAGCTGTGGTCCGAATTCAATGATCCTAGCCTTTTTATAAAAGATGGGGTGCATTTTAATGAAATAGGTAATGCTAGGCTAGGTAGGTTAATAGACGAAAACGTGCGAAAGCTGTATAGGTCGAAGCCTTCTTTAAACGTTGTGGGTCCGGGAAACGCGGGCCCGACGTGATAAATAGTTTAAAACGCGGGCCCGTGGTAAAAAATAACTTAAACGTTTTTATTGCAACGCGCGTAGTATTAGAAATAAATTAAATGAATTTAAGGCGGTAATTTATTCCGGCAACTATGATATAGTTGCTATCACTGAAACTTGGTTAAATACCGTGACTCGGGACTTGTTGGGGAACTTGAGATACCGGGTTTTAAACTCTTTACTAATGATAGGTTACATAGATTTGGAGGCGGCGTTTTGCTGTACATTCGTAATTCCCTTAGGGCTATCGAGGTTAAGTTAGATTTTCCGGCAGCAATTAATGCGATCTGTGTTGAAGTTAGGGCGCGTAGTATTAGTTTTAATTTTGTTGTTGTTTATAGACCTCCCGTTCAACCCCTCGATATAGATACTAGATTTTACTCACTTCTTGGTAATTTTATTGACAATCGGAATAGTATAATTGTCGGAGACTTTAACTGCCCTAATGTTAATTACGAGAATTTTACGGGTAATGAAGAGGGTTTGAGATTGGTTGAGTTTATGGACGATAACTTTTTACGACAGATAGTTACCGAACCAACGCGCGGTGATAATATTTTAGATTTGGTGATGACGAACGGCGAGAATATAGTCGAAGGTTTAGAAGTAGGCGAGAGTTTAGGATGTAGCGATCATCAAATTCTTAGGTTTAAGTTATTGATAGAAAACACTCAGGATAGTAACGTAATAGAAGTCCCTGATTTTCGTAGGGCTAATTTTGATAGTTTTGCGGATAGGATGAGAGTAGTGGACTGGGATAACTTATTTATGGGTAATGACACAAATTTGCGTTGGGTGGCGTTTAAAGAAAGTTTTAGGAATATTGAAAGGGAGTTTATTCCTCGTAGGCCCAAGCGCGCTAGAATCGTGGTAGGCCGAAGTGGTGGAGTAGGGAAATAGGAGAGTTTAAACGAGCGTAATAGAGCGTATAGACTTAGTAAGCGCAATGGCCAGGTAGCTAACTTTAATAGATATATCGAGCTTAGACGTCAGGTTAAAAGATCAGTTAGGAATGCCAAGCGTAATTTAGAGATACTTATAGCTGCGGATAGTAAACATAATCCAAAAAAGTTTTTTGAATACGTTAATAATCGTAAGCCGGTAAAAATAACATAGGCCCTCTAGTGGATGTTAATGGCGCTTTGGCTTCTGACGCTCAGGCGATGGCGGGTATTTTCAATAACTTTTTTGCGACAGTTTTTACCGTAGAAGACGTAAATAATGTCCCCGACGTGGATGATATCGTTCCATTTAGTAGCGAGACTATTTTGGATGAAATAACTGTTTACGAGGCTGAGATTGCGCATTATATCGATAGGCTAAAAGTTAGCAAGGCTCCAGGCCCTGACGCTTTTTATCCCAGACATTTGAAAGATTTGAAAGACGTTATCGTAGGCCCCTTAACGAAGATTTTTAATCAGTCACTCGAAACGGGGATTATTCCTGAAGACTTTAAATTAGCTAACGTCACGCCTATTTTTAAAAAAGGCGACCGCGCGGTAGCTAGCAATTATAGGCCCATTAGCTTAACGTCAATTGTCGGTAAACTTTTGGAATCCGTAGTTAGGGATCGTATTATCGATCACTTAGAAAGTAGAGATTTGATTAATAGTAGTCAGCATGGGTTTCGACGCCATAGGTCTTGTTTAACTAATTTGTTAGAATTTTATAACGAAATAGTGCGCGAATACGATAGGCATAGAGCAGCTGACGTTATTTATTTAGATTTTAAAAAGGCGTTCGATACAGTTCCGCATAGGAGACTAATTGCGAAGGTTAAAGCGCACGGTATACGCGGTCAGGTAGCTAACTGGTTAGAAGAATGGCTTCGTGCTAGGAGACAGAGGGTCGTAGTTAATGGTAGTGAATCGGGTGGTTAGATGTAGGTAGCGGTGTCCCACAGGGTTCAGTGTTAGGCCCATTGCTATTCGTAATTTACATTAACGACATAGATGTAGGATTGACTAGTAACGTGTCAAAATTCGCGGACGATACTAAAATAGGCGGTAAGGTTGTTAACGAGGACGATAGAAATAGGATCAAGACGATGTAAATAGGATTATGGAGTGGACAGATAAGTGGCAGATGCAATTTAACGTAGACAAATGTAAAGTTTTGCATATAGGTTCTCGCAACAATAATTACGCGTATACGATGGATGATAGGGAGTTAGCGAGCGTTGACGAGGAAGTAGATTTAGGCGTACGCGTATCTAAGGATTTAAAGGTTAGGAACCAGTGCCTGGAGTCTTGCGCAAAAGCTAATAGGATGTTAGGCTTCATAGCGCGTAATTTCGAATTTAAATCGAAGGATATTATATTGCCCCTTTACAAGTCCCTAGTCAGTCACCTCATTTAGAATATGCAGTTCAGTTTTGGTGCCCGTACTTGCGTGAGGATATTGATAGGTTAGAAAGGGTTCAGCGTCGTGCCACGAAACTTATTCCGTCATTGCGCAATAAGCCTTATGAAGATAGGATTAAAGAGTTAGACCTGTATTCACTCGAAACTAGGAGATTAAGGGGGGAGCTTATTGAAGTTTTCAAAATCGTTAATAACATCGATAACGTAAATTTTGACAAATTGTTCACTTTCGATAATAGTAATACTCGCAATAACGGATTTAAGTTGCGTGGCAGACGTTTTATTACTAATATCGCTAAAAACTTCTTTACGTTTAAAGTAATTGATAAATGGAATAATCTTCCCGCGTCAGTCGTTCATTCTACCAGCGTTAATATGTTTAAGAACCGTCTTGACAGACATTTTAAAGGTATTAACGTTGTTTAATTAAAAAAAACAAGTTAGCAACAGAGCTCTGGTGGTGGTGCTCGAGGATGAGTCTGTTGACGATGAATGCCAGCTTGTGACATGCCAGCGTGTGATGCCAGCAATAAAATTATTAAAAAAAAAAAAAAAATTAGACTAACACGAATGTAGATGTAGCTCATAGCGTAAACTAACCCACTTTTTGTTTAACTTTACCTACTTTTTTTTTTTTTTTTTTTTCCTCTCCTTACTTTGCATGTCTAACTCTTTTCTTGCATGTTTGTAGTTTGCATGGTATGACAGTGAGTTAAGACTGTGTTTGCATGGTTTGTAAGCGTTCTTATTTTACTTCTTTTCATCTTTCACCCCTCTCCTATTCTCTCCGACTATTTTTCTGACTTGTCGGCAGTGGCCGGCGGATGATGATGGTGAGACTTTTCCTCTTTTTCTGAATGAATGTTAACCCATGAGTGATAGGTGTTGCTCTTACTTAACCCCTTATTCTCTTCTCTTCTCTTAACCCCTACTCTTTCCTTTCTCTCGGGCTAACCTTAGAGTGGATCTTAGGGTCTTTGTTAGCCTTAGCTTCTGTAGATCTGTAGATATATGACGCCACAATAGTTGACAAAGCACATGTGGCACTCGGTTAGACACACTTGTACCTAACTGGGAGTTGGCCCCACTGGCTTTGTGCTCGTCCCAAGTACAAGAAAGGACAAAAGAGGAGATAAGGAAGGCCCTTCTTTGCCATGAAGCACTGAAGTTACTAAGAGAGTGGGGCTCAATCATGGGGGCTATGGAAGCCATATCTTCCCCATGTCCCAGAAAGTGGCACTGCCCTGGTGGACCAATTGGGCCTGAACTCAAGCCGGTTCTTCACCATTTTAGGCATGCCTATCTTTCTCACAGTCCAGCCAGTGAAATGGGCGGATCATGACGACTACCTGAACATGAAATGGGTTGTGGACAAGCTTCAGGTCGTCATGAGGCTGCAGAGCGTGGTGGTAAAACTTTGCCATGACTTTCTTAATGTTGCAGGGATGAGGAGCGCTTTCAAGAAGTCCTTCAAGTAGTTGAAAAATGACAGACTCCGCGTTCCTAATCAGCGCAAACGATCATCTGTTTCGAACAGAATCATGGTTTTCTTGCTCTAGAGAAATAATACCTTTGAATATATGATAAAACCCCTTAATGTACCATGAGAGAATAAGAATGATTAAACTTTTTGTGTTAGTGATAACAGCTTTTAATTAAGACAGGCAAATGATTTGTGTTAATATCCTATGATGGTTGTGTAATCTCCATATAGAGGCGCGTATGCCGTATAAGCAAAATCGCTATTTTTCAAATTGCTGGTGCTCACTCGAAATATGCATGAATCTTCAAAAAATTGCACGTGGGTATTTTTTATGTCAATATGCAACACCAAAATTTTGAACAGCATTGTAGGACAAAGTTGGGGCAACTGTCACACCCTAATATATATATACTGTATATATATACATAGGGTACAGGGTGTAACAAAAGTCCGTTCTCGTAGTGAAATCTTTTCCGATATTTTATTTAGCGATGAGCATGTACTGGATTAATTGGTAAGTTGATTGTATTGTTTTTAATGTATAGTTAAAACTATTTTCTCGTTCTGTTATATCTTATTTCCCTATAAGAACGGACTTTTGTTACAACCTGTATATATACAGGGTGAGCCGCATAAAAGCGGCCCCAAGAAAATTTTACACGAAATATGAAATACGCTTATTTTCTTGGGGCTGCTTTTGTGTTGCTCACACTCGCCAACTCACCTCTCCCACCCCACAAAAAGTGGCCACCTTTCTTACGGCCAACAAAACCACAATTCCAAGGAAAACTAAATGAAACTGAAATCTTATTAAGCCCTTTATGTTGTCCTTAAAATGAGAGGTAGTTTATTTAAACTGGATCCGAAGTCTCTGCAAATTTAACTTGAACAATAGTTGTTGAAAAATGTGGTTGGCAAGGAGGATAATTACAGACTTAGCTGAACATTAGAGAAGTTTACAATGAACAAAAACAAACTGAATATAACATTAACACAGCAAATGTTCAATGTGTCCATTATTATCAATGACCAGTTGCAGCCTTGTACGCCACTGACGAACTGCTGCAGAAATGGTGTCTTGATCGAGCTCATTCTATGCTGTTAAAATGTACACTCGAAGTTCTACAGATCTACAGAAGTTAAGGCTAACAAAGACCCTAAGATCCACTCTAAGGTTAGCCCGAGAGAAAGGATAGAGTAGGGGGTTAAGAGAAGAGAATAAGGGGTTAAGTAAGTAGCAACACGTATTACTCGTGGGTTAACATTCATTCAGAAAAAGAGAAAAAAGACTTACATCATCATCCGCCGGCCACTGCCGACAAGTCGGAAAAATAGTCGGAGAGAATAGGAAAAATTGCAGAACGTTCCTCTACTCCATAGGGAGGTAGAACCCACTCTGCCGTAAAAAGATGAAAAGAAGTAAAATAAGAACGCTTACAAACCATGCAATACATTCTTAACTCAAAGCAACACATTCTTCCAACTGTTGCAGACCTAGCCTCCACTCCATAGAGAGGTAGAGGATGCAGCCCACTAGGCTGGAAAGGCGTGAAAGATGAAAAGAAGTAAAATAAGAACACATTACAACACATTTTTAACTCAAACACTATCATACCAAGCAAACTACAGACATGCAATAAAGAGAGTTGCAGACATGCAATAAAGGAGAGAAGAAAAAAGTATAAAGAATAACAAAAAGTGGGTTAATTTACTCAACAAGCTACAACTAAGTTCGTTTTTTTTTTTTTTTTTTCTGGCATCACAAGCTGGCATTAGATGTCAACACTCATCCCCGATTACGACCCCCAGAGCTCCTGTTGCCAATTTTTTTTTTATTTTAAACGACGTTAATATTTTTAAAATGTCTATCTAGACGGTTTTTAAACACATTAACGCTGGTAGAGTTCACGACGGTCGCGGGAAGATTATTCCATTTATCAATTACTTTAAACGTAAAGAAGTTTTTAGCGATATTAGTAATGAAACGTCTGCCACGCAACTTAAATCCGTTATTACGAGTATCGCTATTATCGAAAGTGAACAGTTTGTCAAAATTTACGTTATCGATGTTATTAACGATTTTGAAAACTTCAATAAGCAACCCCCCCCCCCCCTTAATCTCCCTTCATAAGGCTTGTTGCGCAATGACGGAATTAGTTTCGTGGCACGACGCAAATACGGGCACCAAAACTGAACGGCATATTCTAAATGAGGCCTGACTAGGGACTTGTAAAGGGGCAATATAATATCCTTCGATTTAAATTCGAAATTACGCGCTATGAAGCTTTTGCTAACTTTCAAATTCTTAGATACGCGTACGCCTAAATCTACTTCCTCGTCAACGCTCGCTAACTCTCTATCATCCATCATGTACGTGTAATTATTGTTACGAGAACCTATATGCAAAACTTTACATTTGTCTAAGTTAAATTGCATCTGCCACTTATCCGTCCACTCCATAATCCTATTTACATCGTCTTGGAGCCTATTTCTATCGTCCTCGATATCAACCTTACCGCCTATTTTAGTATCGTCCGCGAATTTTGACACGTTACTAGTCAATCCTACATCTATGTCGTTAATGTAAATTACGAATAGCAATGGGCCTAACACTGAACCCTGTGGGACACCGCTACCTACATCCAACCACCCCGGTTCACTACCATTAACAACGACACCAGGGTTGCCAGATTATTTTTTGTAAAAACGGTCAGAACATTTAAAAAAACGGACATTCAAGGCATATTTAACATAAAAAACGGACAAACCTTTATGTGGCTATACACGAGAGAGTTTAATGAATAAAAACAAGAAAAATGATTTAATATTACATACCTTTTAAAATTGTATAGAAATAATTTCTTCGAATGACCACTTCTTCATTTTCATTGCTTCCTGCAGCAGTTACGCTTGGTTTGATCGTAGTATCGTTAGGGGTTTGCTCATACATTTCACTGTTAAAAAGGCTGAACATTTTTTCAGTCACAGTGAAATCTTTGCAGCAATACTCATTTGTAAGGAGTTGTGACCTTATACGCAAGATCGCATCTAAATTTTCAGTTGACATTCTATTCCTTGTTTTGTTTTTCACATTTGTAACGTAGGAGAAAATTCTCTCTACAAAGGCTGTGCTGACTGGAATGCAATATGCATCCAAGGCAATTTTTGCAAGTTCATAATAGCATTTTTCACCAGCAGCATTTTCATAATTTAAAACATGTACCCAAAAGTCAACTGCATTTTTTGGAATCTCTTGATTTGGGAATTGATCTCGCCCACTCATTTACAACTAATCATTCATAATTTCATAACTTCATAAGCTGGACGATGGTCAACTGTCAACGAATAATTCATAATTCAAAATAACTTTCGCTCAAAACAGTACGTAAATTGTGAATCTAAAAGAAATGTTAAATTTTGAGACAAAGAACGAAAAGTTTGAAATCAATTAAGTACTCAAGTTATAACACGACAGAAAAGGCGGTTTCAGTAAATTTGAAGCTATTTTGACCCTACTGTTCTCATGCAATAAAAGTTAAATTTCAATAAACCTAAATTTTCTCGGTCTCTTAGTTTAGGATGAAATGAAAATAAAACCGTCAATTTTTTTTTTCTTTCATTGGATTATGAACCAAAATTAGTGCTTTCGTAAGACTGTTTATTCTGTGATATTTCGCTTTTTTATTCATATCAACAAACTAGGTAGAGTATATATTATGGGAAGTCATTGGTAAACCATTTATGGTCTGCAAAATTTAACAGTCGTTAACCGCTTTTGTTCTAAGAAATTTAATTAAGAATTAACAGTGCCTCAAATCGGACAGAATCTGGACAGTTTAAGCTGTCCGGTTAATTTTCATTTTTCCAGGACAAACGGGTCTTAAAAAGGACAATTTGTCCGGAAACAGACAAATCTGACAAGCCTGAACGACACTCTGTCTCCTAGCACGAAGCCATTCATCTAGCCAGTTAGCTACCTGACCGCGTATACCGTACCCTTTAACCTTCGCAATTAATCTTCTATGCCGAACTGTATCGAACACCTTTTAAAAATCTAAATAAATAACGTCAACCGCTCTATGCCTATCGTATTCGCGCACTATTTCTTTATAAAATTCTAACAAATTAGTTAAACAAGATCTATGGCGTCGAAACCTATGCTGACTACTATTAATCAAATCTCTACTTTCTAAGTGATCGATGATACGATCCCTAACTACGGATTCCAAAAGTTTACCGACAATTGACGTTAAGCTAATGGGCCTATAATTGCTAGCTACTGTGCGGTCGCCTTTTTTAAAAAATAGGCGTGACGTTAGCTAATTTGAAGTCTTCAGGAATAATCCCCGTTTCGAGTGACTGATTAAAAATCTTCGTTAAGAGGCCTACGATAACGTCTTTCAAATCTTTCAAATGTCTGGGATAAAAAGCGTCAGGGCCTGGAGCCTTGCTAACTTTTAGCCTATCGATATAATGCGCAATCTCACCCTCGTAAACAGTTATTTCATCGAAAATAGTCTCGCTACTAAATGGAACGATATCGTCCACGTCGGGGACATTATTTACGTCTACGATAAAAACTGTCGCAAAAAAGTTATTGAAAATACCCGCCATTGCCTGAGCGTCAGAAGCCAAAGTGCCGTTAACATCCACTAGAGGGCCTATGTTTTCTTTTATCGGCTTACGATTATTGACGTATTCAAAAAACTTTTTGGATTATGTTTACTATCCGCAGCTATAAGTATCTCTAAATTACGCTTAGTATTCCTAACTGATCTTTTAACCTGACGTCTAAGCTCGATATATCTATTAAAGTTAGCTACCGTGCCATTGCGCTTATTAAGTCTATACGTTCTGTTACGTTCGTTTATGAACTCGCCTATTTCCCTAGTTCATCACTTGGGCCTACCATGATTTCTAGCGCGCTTGGGCCTAGGAGGAATAAACTCCCTTTCAATATTCATAAAACTTTCTTTAAACGCCTCCCAATGCAAATTTGTCATTACCCATAAATAAGTTATCCCAGTCCACTACTCTCATCCTATCCGTAAAACTATCAAAATTGGCCCTACAAAAATCCGGGACTTCTATAACGTTACTATCCTTAGTGTTTTCTATCAGTAACTTAAACCTAAGAATTTGATGATCACTACATCCTAAACTCTCACCTACTTCTAAACCTTCGACTATATTTTCGCCGTTCATCATTACCAAATCTAAAATATTGTCACCGCGCGTTGGTTCGGTAACCATCTGTCGTAAAAATTATCTCCCATGAACTCAATCAATCTCAAACCCTCCTCATTACCAGTAAAAGTCTCTTAATTAACATTAGGGCAGTTAAAGTCTCCGACAATTATACTATTCCGATTGTCAATAAAGTTACCAAGAAGTGAGTAAAATCTAGTATCTATATCGAGGGGTTGAACGGGAGGTCTATAAACAACAACAAAATTAAAACTAATACTACGCGCCCTAACTTCAACGCCTATCACATTAATTGCTGCCGGAAAATCTATCTTAACCTCGATAGCCCAAAGGGAATTGCAAATGTACAGCAAAACGCTGCCACCAAACCTATGTAACCTATCATTAGTAAAGAGTTTAAAACCCGGTATATCAAATTCCCCCAACAAGTCCCGAGTCACGGTATTTAACCACGTTTCAGTGATAGCAACTATATCGTAGTTACCGGAATAAATTATCACCTTAAATTCGTTTAATTTATTTCTAATACTACGCGCGTTACAATAAAAGACGTTTAAGTTATTTTTTACCACGGGCCGGCGTTTTAAACTATTTTTCACGTTGGGGTCGCGTTCCCGGGACCCACAACGTTTAACACTTTCGCTCACGAATTATGACAAGGTAAAAAAGAAATTTGCCTTTATGTGTGGTTATATAAGAATCAATATGGTTTATTTTTCAGCTATACAATTGTCTACCCAGTGAGTGAAAGGGTTTGTTATTTATTTATTTGTTGGGTTCAAAATCCCAGCTGAGCCGTGAACGGCCAAGTTCTAAAGGGCCAGTTCAACCTACAGCCCAAGTTAAGCTAAAATTAAAACTTACGGACTTGAGGTCCTATTAGGTCCTACCTCAGGGTTGCTGACTCGATGTGGACCTACCTTAGGCCTCAGTTGCATGAATTTAAGATAAAAACAAAAGGGGCACTATTTATGGTCTTCTTTCTCAACCTTGCAACAACAACACAATCTTGACTATTGCACGATGCAACAATCTTGTACCTAAACAACCAAACTGAATTGCAAGAGAGCTCTCTATAAGACCACACCCTGTAAGTACGGCATTCCACAAACGAGTAGAAAGGACGCGCAGCGCCCCAAAATGATGCCACCAGAGTGCCCAAACAATGATGCCACAAGAGCTCAAACATGCTAGCTCTAAATTAAGTGAATTTTTCACTAACCTTACAATTATGAGATGGATATATATATACACACCTTAACTTAATATATACAAGCAATGCTGCATCTATCAGCTTAGTCATCATATCGCCTTGGGACAACAATGGTTCTTCCTCTTCTAGATTTTCTAACACTCCCCACCGAAGAGGCATTGTTGTCATTACCTTCTGCAAGGTTAGCCAAGCCTGCTCCATGAGGCTGTAACTCAAATGTTTCATCTTGACTATCTGTGTTTTTGCTGATTTCTAAAGCATAGAGTTTTTGTATAGGTCTCTTTAACTTTCCTCCTGAAGTCTTTACCAGTGCAGACCTAACTAAATTGTCTTTGCCAACAAACAACTCTTCAATTATGCCAAGCTTCCAGCATTGCCTTGGTCTTTCATCCCCAATCATTACCACTTCTCCCACCTTGATACAATTTGCATTGGAGCCCTTTACCTTGCCTGATGGGTAATAATTGAGTTCTGGCAAGTATTCCATCTGCCACCTCTTCCATAACTGATCTTGTAGCTCTTCAAGGTACCTGAACCGTCTGGTTAACTCTCCTTGAGTGCTCTGGATAGGCTGCAAGTCTTCTGGCACACTGGGGCTTGATGTTAATCGTTTACCACAAAGAAAATGATTTGGTGTCAATGGCTCTGCATCCTGCATACTGTTATAAACAAAAGTGATAGGCCTACTGTTCACCATTGCTTCTACTTCACATAAAACAGTGCAGAATTCTTCTTTGCTCAAATGAGTATTAGCTAAAAGTTTCTTTAATCGACACTTTACACTTCTCACTAGCCTTTCCCAAAATCCTCCCCACCATGGTGCTCTTTCAACAATAAACTCCCACTGTACCCCTTGGTGTGAAAGGTAGGATTGGAATCCCTCCTCTTTTAGCAAGGACCAAACTTCTTGGAGTTCCTTTGCAGCCTTTTTGAAGGTTTTTGCATTATCCGATATGATTTTATTTGGGAAACCCCTTCTGTTCACAAACCTTTTAAAGGCCAAAAGAAATACATCACTACTTAAGTTGCTTACCAACTCCAAATGGATTGCTCTGGTGGTAGCACATGTGAAAAGACATATATAACCTTTGTTAGACTCCCCTTGCTCATACACATAGACTGGACCTGCGAAGTCTACTCCCACTACATCAAATGGGGCAGTATAGACACACCGTTCTCTTGGAAGTGGAGCCACCTTTTCAGAATAAGGCTTTGCACTCCAACGCTTGCAAACCACACATTTATGCAAGACCTTTTTTACTACTTGTCTAATTTTGGGAATCCAAAACTGTTGTCTGATCTCTATTATCACTTCTCTAACTCCAGCATGTAACAGCTTATGATGAGTATCCAGGATCAAAAGGTTCACAAAGTGCCCCCCAGAAGGTAGCAAAATTGGATGTCTTTTCTCCTCTGGAAGCCCAGAAAACTGTAGTCTACCTCCTACTCTCAATAAATCCTGATCCAAAAACACATCCAAACCCTTGAGAGCAGAATGTGTTGGTAGAACCTGTAATGGATGGCTGGTGAGCAATTCCCTCTCTTCACTTCCAAGTTTTAGCCACTCTGGCCCATTCCACCACAAACTTGACTGTGCAAGATCTTTCACTGAAATTCCTCGTGTTGGTAAATCAGTGGGGTTTTGGGTGCCTGGACAATGCTTCCATTGCTTGGGATCTGTGTGCGCTTGAATTTCCTCCACCCTATTGGCAACAAATGGTTTCCATTTCCTTGCCTGGCTTCTTAACCAGTGCCAAACTATAGTGGAGTCTGTCCAATAATAGCTTGGAATTTCATAGAGGGCCAAAGACTTTTGCACTGTAACTGCAAGCCGACTAGCAATAACTGCACCCATCAATTCCAACCTTGGAACAGAAACCCTTTTCAAAAGTGCTACTCTGCTCTTTGCAGCAACCAACCTGCAACTTACTTCCTCTTGCAATGCGCCTCTTATATAAATACAAGTTGCATAGGCTTCCTCACTTGCATCACAAAAGATGTGCAGCTCCAAATTGTCTGGACTATTGTTCAACTCCCCAAAGTGCCATCTTGGGATTTCAATGTCTCCAAGATGTGCCAATTCTTTGAACCAATATTTCCACCTTACCACCATATGATCAGATAACTTTTGGTCCCAACCAAGTCCAATTTCCCAGAGGCTCTGAAACCAAATTTTTGACTTTATCACAAATGGAGCCAGGAATCCAAAAGGATCAAAGACCTTTGAAGCCAAACTAAGAGCTGTACGTTTTGTCCACCTTGTCTGATTCTCAGCCAGCTCTACTAAAGATTTCCCATTGAAGGTAAACAAATCATCTCCTTGCTGCCAAACAATGCCTAGCACTTTTGCGTCTATTGCCCACAACTCCTTAATACCAGAATCCTCAATACTTTCTGCTGCATCAGTTACTACACACGACTGACTCATAAACTCTTGTAATTGAGAATGATTGGTCTGCCATTTTCTAAGCTCCATGCCAGCCTCCCTCATTATAGCTCTAGCCTCCATGAATATCTGTTTAGCCATTTCTGTATTATCCACGGAACACAGCAAATCATCAACATAAAAATTTTTCCTTATGTGTTCAATAGTGTTAGGATAGACTTCAGAATATTTCTTAAAATGGTACTGCATAGTAGCTGCCAACAGAAATGGACTAGAGCTGAGGCTAAACAACACTGACTTCATTCTATATGCTTGAACCTTAGGTTCATTTTCCAACAAGTCTTTCGTATCCACCCACAGATACCTTACTGCATCTCTGTCCTCTGGTTTTAACTTTATCCGCAAAAAAGCTTGCTTCACATCTGCAGTCAATGCTACTCTACCAAACCTGAATCTCAGTAACAAGGAAAATAAATCTGCATTTAAATTTGGCCCAGCATCCAAACAGTCATTCAAGGACCCACCACCTTTGTCCTTGGCTGAGCTATCAAAAACTACCCTCAGTTTGGTGGTAGTTTTGTCTCGCCGTACCACTGCATGGTGTGGCAGATAATGTGCCTCCTGGCTCACCAGCTCACCTTGCACCCTTTCAGCATAGCCCTCCCTTACATAGCTTAGGATGGCCTCATTGTATTCAATTAACAACTCCTCATTTTTTTCTTAGCCTGTACAATGAAGTCTCTAACCTCCGATTAGCTAACTGAAGGTTTGAACCAGGTTTGCAAGAATCCTTCCAAGGGAGGCCAACTTCATAGCAACCATCTCTAAACCCAATCCCTTTTTCAAATTGCTCTAAAACATCATTGTTCACTGTACTTGCCTGTTTGTCCTTTATGCCAGTGGATTCAAGTTCCCAAAACGCTTTCAAATGCCTTTCCAAACCATGGCTGTTCTCCTCAATCTTAACAAACAGAGCCTTAACTTCCATTTCATTGCAATAGCTACCATGTAGCATCCAGCCTAGCTTACTTTCAATAGCTACCTGGCGTTGAGATGTGCGGACAATATTACCAGTGATGAAGTCCCAATAATAGTCAGCTCCAATCAAAAGACTAATATCTTCTGTTCCTTCAAACTTATTATTGCCCAAATTAATTCCTTTAACTTGCAATTCTTCGACACATGCCATATCTAAACAAATAGTGACTGGAGCACAAAGTTCCTCAATCTCTACAGCTTGGACCTTGATAGTGGGACTTTGCGGTAACAACCCCTTAACCAGAACTTCTACCTTCTTAAATTTGGTTCGGTTTTGAACGGAACCCCCAAACCCAGAAATTCTTAAATTTTCCCTCTTAAGTTCTTTAAACTTCAATTTTCTGAAAATTCTGGTCTTAATAAAGCTACACTGGCTACCACTATCAAACAACATCTTTCCCAATTAATAAGGCTGCAGTTGTTTGCAATAATCCCCCTTTACTTTTACTCCCTTTCATAGCAGTGGCATGTGCCACTGATGTCTCTACTGCTGGGGTAGGCCTACTAGGAGTGTTTTCACACAATAATGGCTGATGCCTGCCATGACATTTTTTGCACAGAATTTTAAACTTACAAAACCTTGCTCTGTGACCTTTCAAAAAACATTTAAAACATGCTGTGGACTTAGTTACCCTGTCCTTTCTCTCCTCAAAAGGTAAAGCCTCAGCCACCTTACATTTGTATGACTTGTGGTTGCCTTCGCAAAATATGCATTCCTTGATTCCCTTTAATTTATTCTCAGAGGATGCATGTAGAGCTGACACTGTACCTGGGCTATTCCTTTTTGTAGAAACTTTGGTGCTGTGCCTGCCTTTGTCCCCTTGTTTAACATCCCACTGTGCAAACTCAATTCCCTCTCGTCTTGCTAATTCTGTGCCTAAAAGACTTAACATCTGCTGAAGGGGGATGTACAGTTGTACACATATTCTGTAGAGTGTCCCCTACTTAATTCAAGCAAAATTGAGCTAGGCAATTTAGACTCCAGTATAGTAACCAACATTATACCATACCTTTCCATTCCTACACCCAAGTTGTCCAGGGACCTAGTTCTAACTTCAAATTCATCATATAACTGCCGTAACTCCTTGACACTATTAGGATTATTAACAGGAGGTATAGCTAAAAGTTCACGGAGGTGGCTTTTAATTAAGATCTCTGGCTTACCAAACCGTTTCTTTAATATATCCCAAGCCACATTATAATTAGCCTCTGTTAATGCTAATCCTGCTATTGTCTTTGCTGCCTCCCCTTCCAAGAGGGACTGCAAATAATTAAACTTCTCCACCGCACTTAACACTTGACTAGAATGAACTGCTGATTGAAAACTGTCTGCCCATCCTTGCCATTCCTGAATACTCCCAGAAAATGTTTTGAGAACAAGCCTCGGTAATTGAACTGCAGATCTGTTAACCTTAACTTCACAAACACCATTTGTTGAGTGTTGTGTTTCATTATTAGACCTGGTCTCTAACTGTACTGAGCTGCTAAACTTTTTTGCTCGGTGGCCTACTTTAATTATATCATCAATAATCTCTTCAAAGTAAATTATGTTATTTTCTATTTCATCCTCTTCTATAAGAGCCTCAATTTTAACATTTACTTCACTTACAGCAACCTTTTTAATTTCTAATATGGAAAGCTGCGCAGTCACTAAGCTTGAATCCTCTTGCTCTATGGCAGAATCTATAGTGGCAATGACCTTTATAATTAGACCTTTGTAGGCGCTTCTTTTTTTAAACTTGTTCAATTCAGATGCACTCATCTTCAATGCAAACAACAATTGGGCTCAATGCCAAATGAGCTGAATTGGCAAAAATACTTAACCAAACTGATCAAACGCAAATTTTGCCTTTTTCAAATAAACTGAATTGCTGGGTGGGGTACTAACCAACCACCAGTATGGAATACCAAATTTTCCACCCAAGTAACTGGCGCACCGAAGTCTGCAACCTTCGCCTACGAATAATAAACCAAAATTAACCAAACCGGTAAAAATGTAGGCCAAAAACAACGACAGACAAGTGGCCAAGTTTCGCAATTGGGCGACCAAACTTTTACCCTGGGACCTTAATTCAATAATAAACCAAAATTAACCAAATCGGTAAAAATGTAGGCCAAAAACAACGACAGACGAGTGGCTAAGTTTCGCAATTGGGCGACCAAACTTTCTACCCTGGGACCTTAACTCAATAATGCTCAACCCGTCTAGGCCTAACTTGGGCTACAATTTGCACAATCAGAACTTTGCCGAAAAATAGTCACTGACTCAGTCTTGGGCTAGAATCCGGTTCTGAAGGACCATGTTATTTATTTATTGGGTTCAAAATCCCAGCTGAGCCGTGAACGGCCAAGTTCTAAAGGGCCAGTTCAACCTACAGCCCAAGTTAAGCTAAAATTAAAAACTTAAGAACTTGAGGTCCTATTAGGTCCTACCTCAGGGTTGCTGACTCGATGTGGGCCTACCTTAGGCCTCAGTTGCATGAATTTAAGATAAAAACAAAAGGGGGCACTATTTATGGTCTTCTTTCTCAACCTTGCAACAACAACACAACCTGCACTATTGCACGATGCAACAATCTTGTATCTAAACAACCAAACTGAATTGCAAGAGAGCTCCCTATAAGACCACACCCTGTAAGTACGGCATTCCACAAACGAGTAGAAAAGACGCGCAGCGCCCCAAAATGATGCCACAAGAGTCCCAAACAATGATGCCACAAGAGCCCAAAAATGCTAGCTCTAAATTAAGTGAATTTTTCACTAACCTTACAATTATGAGATGGATATATATACACCTTAACTTAATATATACAAGCAATGCTGCATCAATCAGCTTAGTCATCATATCGCCTTGGGACAACAATGGTTCTTCCTCTTCTAGATTTTCTAATAGGGTTAAAGAAGGCTTCGACCTATACAGCTTTCGTACGTTTTCGTCAATTAACCTACCTTAGTACCTAGCCTAGCATTACCTATTTCATTAAAATGCACCCCCATCTTTTATAAAAAGTCTAGGATCACTGAATTCTGACCACAGACTACTAACCTTACAATTATGAGATGGATATATATACACCTTAACTTAATATATACAAGCAATGCTGCATCAATCAGCTTAGTACTAGGCTAAAAGTTAGCAAGGCTCCAGGCCCTGACGCTTTTTATCCTAGACATTTGAAAGATTTGAAAGACGTTATCGTAGGCCCCTTAGCGAAGATTTTTAATCAGTCACTCGAAACGGGGATTATTCCTGAAGACTTCAAATTAGCTAACGTCACGCCTATTTTTAAAAAAGGCGACCGCGCGGTAGCTAGCAATTATAGGCCCATTAGCTTAACGTCAATTGTCGGTAAACTTTTGGAATCCGTAGTTAGGGATCGTATTATCGATCACTTAGAAAGTAGGGGTTTGATTAATAGTAGTCAGCACGGGTTTCGACGCCATAGGTCTTGTTTAACAAATTTGTTAGAATTTTATAACGAAATAGTGCGCGAATACGATAGGCATAGGGCAGCTGACGTTATTTATTTAGATTTTAAAAAGGCGTTCGATACAGTTCCGCATAGGAGACTAATTGCGAAGGTTAAAGCGCACGGTATCCGCGGTCAGGTAGCTAACTAGTAGAAGATGGCTTCGTGCTAGGAGGCAGAGGGTCGTAGTTTAATGGTAGTGAATCGGGTGGTTAGAGGTAGGTAGTGGTGTCCCACAGGGTTCAGTGTTAGGCCATTGTTATTCGTAATTTACATTAACGACATAGATGTAGGATTGATTAGTAACGTGTCAAAATTCGCGGACGATACTAAAATAGGCGGTAAGGTGTTAACGAGGACGATAGAAATAGGATCCAAGACGATGTAGATAGGATTATGGAGTGACGGATAAGTGGCAGATGCAATTTAACGTAGAAAATGTAAAGTTTTGCATATAGGTTCTCGCAACAATAATTACGTGTACACGATGGATGATAGGGATTTAGCGAGCGTTGACGAGGAAGTAGATTTAGGCGTACGCGTAACTAAAGATTTAAAGGTTAGGAACCAGTGCCTGGAGTCTTGCGCAAAAGCTAATAGGATGTTAGGCTTCATAGCGCGTATTTCGAATTTAATCGAAGGATATTATATTGCCCCTTTACAAGTCCCTAGTCAGGCCTCATTTGGAATATGCCGTTCAGTTTTGGTGCCCGTACTTGCGTGAGGATATTGATAGGTTAGAAAGGGTTCAGCGTCGTGCCACGAAACTTATTCCGGCATTGCGCAATAAGCCTTATGAAGATAGGATTAAAGTGTTAGACTTGTATTCACTCGAAACTAGGAGATTAAGGGGAGCTTATTGAAGTTTTCAAAATCGTTAATAACATCGATAACGTAAATTTTGACAAATTGTTCACTTTCGATAATAGTAATACTCGCAATAACGGATTCAAGTTGCGTGGCAGACGTTTCATTACTAATATCGCTAAAACTTCTTTACGTTTAAAGTAATTGATAAATGGAATAATCTTCCCGCGTCAGTCGTTCATTCTACCAGCGTAATGTGTTTAAGAACCGTCTTGACAGACATTTTAAAATATTAACGTTGTTTAATTAAAAAACAAAGTTAGCAACAGAAGCTCTGGTGGTGGTGCTCGAGGATGAGTCTGTTGACGATGAATGCCAGCTTGTGACATGCCAGCGTGTGATGCCAGCAATAAAAAAAAAAAAAAAAAAAAAATTAGACTAACACGAATGTAGATGTAGCTCATAGCGTAAACTAACCCACTTTTTGTTTAACTTTACCTACTTTTTTTTTTTTTTTTTTTCCTTACTTTGCATGTCTAACTCTTTTCTTGCATGTTTGTAGTTTGCATGGTATGACAGTGAGTTAAGACTGTGTTTGCATGGTTTGTAAGCGTTCTTATTTTACTTCTTTTCATCTTTCACCCCTCTCCTATTCTCTCCGACTATTTTTCTGACTTGTCGGCAGTGGCCGGCGGATGATGATGGTGAGACACTTTTCCTCTTTTTCTGAATGAATGTTAACCCATGAGTGATAGGTGTTGCTCTTACTTAACCCCTTATTCTCTTCTCTTCTCTTAACCCGCTACTCTTTCCTTTCTCTCGGGCTAACCTTAGAGTGGATCTTAGGGTCTTTGTTAGCCTTAGCTTCTGTAGATCTGTAGATCGCCTTGGGACAACAATGGTTCTTCCTCTTCTAGATTTTCTAATAGGGTTAAAGAAGGCTTCGACCTATACAGCTTTCGTACGTTTTCGTCAATTAACCTACCTTAGTACCTAGCCTAGCATTACCTATTTCATTAAAATGCACCCCATCTTTTATAAAAAGTCTAGGATCACTGAATTCTGACCACGGCTTTACGAAGGGTACATTTTCCTCAGCACAAATCTCTTCTAATTTTGTATTAAAAAATAGCGTTTTAGACGTAATCCTAAGACCCAAACCGTGCCTAGGGGTAATACCTAGAACTAAAGACCTATCTGACCTCGCCTTTAGGGATCTAATTAACCCCCTATATCTCTCCAAAAGGTCAGGCACTCTCGTATCAGGCCTATACGAGTCGTTGCCCCCTACCATCGTCACCAACATCGAGTGACGGGAGGCAACGTCAATCCTATCCACTTCGTCTCTAACTCTGTCAACCCTGGCCCCTGGGAGACAGACCCTCATCCTCTTGGTTGGATGCCGTTCAACGAACTCTGTGTCCATATGGCGCACTAAAGAGTCCCCAATTAAAATAGTTTCCCCCTCATTCACGTCCCTTTCCAAATGGACGAAAGGGTTCGAAACCTCGATAGGTGGGGGATTCCTATCACCTAACGTACGCGGCCTAGCTCCACCCTTAACTTCTCTAAGTCCCTCCCCATCTACTAATCTCGGACCAACCTTAACCCCTTCCTTAACTCTATCCAACCTTCCCGAGAAGCTATCTAAACTAGGTTACGTACCTCACCCTTCAAATTAATAACGTCTTCAACGTTAGTATTGGTTCGGCTTTCGTCAACCGTAGCCCTACCCCTGCGCTCATCAAGCGTTGCAAGTTTTTCCGTTACCTCACATACACTGCGTTTTATGTCAACTATTTCCTCCCTTAAATCGCAAAAGAAACAAACTGATCTGTCGATAATCGCCATAGGACCGCCGTTATAATTTTTAAAATTTGTATACCACCGGTTTACCCCACACCTAACACATGACGCTTTCTGCGACGGCATCGCGCAAGTTAACTTAGTTTATAACCGTCACAAGTATAAGTTAAATTAAGCCGGCACGTTATGAAAACTTCTAAATCGCTAAAAATCACTAATATTCAATTACTTAACTATAATAATGTGAATATAAACGCAAGTAGGGCCTATATAAAATTCAAAACTTTCCAAAAGTAAAGTTATTAGCAATATGCAAAAGTAGCAGCAATATCAGAGAGCTCAGGAAATGCGTCCGTTCAGTACAGAGTCTGTACAGTACAGTTGACTGACATCTTGAATGTTTTGTGTGTAAACTTTGTCAACTAAACGACCCCATATGAAATAGTGAACTGGATTTAAATCCTGTCTGTTCGGTAGCCAGTCTTCTGGCACAATGAAATCGGGACATTGTTCTTGTAAGTATGATGTGCCTGGACCGATGAGATTGAGCGCTGTCTTCTGAAAAACATAATCATCTGTAACTCTCAATTTCAGGCAACAATATCGTCACAGTAATGTTTTGAATAAATTTTCACACTTTTATCGACGAAAACAATGGGTTTTTCCTAAACGAGGAACACCAACTGAAACCATTATAGACTGACTGAAGTGATGTCTCCCTCTCAAAGGAGCCTGCTTTTTGAATGTCTCGTTTTTTCTCTCATTATCGTACGCTCTATCGTTTTGCGTATTTCGAGGCTGTTCAATAGTGAAAACCTTTGCATTCTAAAACCAAAGGATAGATGTGTTATTTAAATTAAAACAGCGAAGCAGTCGACGGCAACATTGTACCCGGTTTATTTTGGACTGTTCAAATGTGCGTTGCACTTGAAAGCGCTAAAATGTTTTTAGACCAAGATTTTTCTTTGGAGTTTGATGCAATTAATTTTTTTTTTTTTTAACGTAATATTAGCAGTTCTCCGTACATTCAGACTTGATCGGGGATTGTCTTCTTGGCTGTAAATAAATTCACTTACAGATTAAATGTTTACTAGAGTCCTTGCTGTACGCGGTCGTCTACTTCCCGGCTCTCGTGCATGAGTTTCCGTTTTAATGAATTTTTTCCAACAAACTGACACACTACGTACAGATCAATGTCGATTAGGACTCTGTCTTACTATTCTTTCAACACCCAAACCTTTTTCCTTGTGAAGAAGTTTGATAGCAATTTTGTCTTCCCCAGTTAAATGTGCCATAACAACTCTCATAAAATAACAGAATTAACAAACTTCCTTCAAATTGATTGCCGTGACGGCAATACTGTCTGGGCATAGGATGATAGGCGTACTTCACTTATCAGCTTGCCTAGTCTAGCCCTTTACAACCCACAGCAATGCACCAACTAGGCTAACGTAGGTCTACCCTGAATCGACCATTGATACCAAAGATGACCATAAAATTATGAATTTAGCAATTTTTTTCTACTTTCGTATTGTCGGCTTTATTTTTTAACAACTTTTGTTCAAGATCAATTTATGGAAAGACTACTCATCCGATTTAAATAAACTCCTCTTATTTTAAGGACAATATAGAGGGTTTAATATGATTTCTGTTTCATTTAGTTATCCTTGGAATTATAGTTTTGTTAGTGTCTGGTGAAAAAGATGGCCATGTTTTTAGGACACTATATATATATATATATATATATATATATATATATATATATATATAGATGCAAACCCACAAGGAAAAAGGAAAATGATTCCAAGGCCTTTCGTGTATTCAGAAGTACACCTCGTCAGGGAATGAATGGAGAAGGCGAGATAACAAAAATATATACAACGGGACAGAAAAAGAAGATTAGCACATGATTAACAAGAGTTGATTAGAGGGAAAAGGTATTTTAACAGGATATTGTCAATTTTATACATTCCTGCACTGTTATTGAAATTATTTTTAAAATGGAGAAATGCACATTCTAGATATATTCCTTTCAATTATATCTCTGTCTTTAACGAGCGCTTTAGAACTATCCCACCTGATACTATGATTACATCTCTACATATGGTTAAACAGTGCATTAGAATAATATGCGTGTAGAACAGCAAATAATTCTAATGCATTGTTTACCCATATGTATAGATGTAATCAAGTCGGGTAGTTCTAAAGAGCTCGTTAAAAACAGAGATATAATTGAAAGGAATATTCTAGAATGTGCATTTATCCATTTTAAAAATAATTCCAGTAAGAGTGTGGGAATGTATAAAATTGACAATATCCTGTTAAAATACCTTTTGCTTCTAATCAGCTCTTGTTATTCATGTGCTAATCTTTTTCTTTTTCTGTCCCTTTGTATATATTTTTGTCATCTCGCTTTCTCCCTTCATTCCCAGACGAGGTGTACTTCTGAATACACGAAAGGCCTTGGAATCATTTTTTTTTTCCTTGTGGGTTTGCAGCATTCATTCATTTCACGTGTTTAATTGTGAAATTCATCCCATACATATGTAAAAATGAACAATAAATAATTTCAATATTCATTTTTACACAAGAACCAAAATCGCTTTACGCGAGTTTGGATAAAAATTTTATTTGTTGCTTTCTATTTTTTTTTCAGTGTCACAACCATGCGACCTACCATTCCTATGGTTTAAGTCGTATCCATATTGCCATATCTTATCTTGACCATTATCCTATACCAATTTTATTAAATATTCATTATTACTCGTGTCAGTCTATGCATCCGTACCTGTTCGTTCAAAGTCGTGCAAATACGTTCGCATGTATTATTTTTTAATTTTTTTTATTTTAAGTGCGTTCACCTCTCGCAAGCTGCTCATTCATGCTGATTCAGGGTGTTCGAATTCCGATGACGTCGCCAAAAGCAAGCATCTGAATTCGAAATCCTCTCTCTTGCTTCTGCTACAAATTTATAACATAAGGTGTTAGTATGTTATGCTATATTATTATAATATACTGTATTGTTTCCCTGCCTGGCCACTAGTTCGTTATCGGCTTACGTCACATAGTTATCCCCGTTCTCATTACTTGTACTTACTATTTCTACCTAATTGTCATTCAAATTCTATATTACTTATGTATTACGTTATCATAAATGTCCGTGTACTTCCAGTGAAAAGTACACCGTATTTTTGTCCGCTTTCCTCAGCGCTGGCTAATTAGACTTTCAAACTCTGATAACCAACCACGTTCTAATAATATTTGACATAATTTGGCGTAATTATTGTTAACTATAAATATATAACATTGTTGTTAATCCCCTTCAAATTATAGAACAACGGTTAACTCCCCTTCATTATATCAATTGTATCACCTATTTAGATTACTTCAGTAGTAGATATGTCAATTAACAATTTGCTTTAATTGTAATTAACTGTAATACTTTAATATAATGTAATTGATGTACCGTACTTTAATGAAACTATAATTAATGATAATAATTTATATTGTAATTAATGTACTTTCATTAACGATAATAATTTATATTGTAATTAATGTACTTTCATTAACGATAATAATTTAATATAATGTAATTAATGTATTTTAATGACGATAATTAACGATAATAAGCGAATGTGAATTGGTTGGTAATTGTAATCATAATTGTAATAAACCGAAGTTGCAATGTGCTCAGTGATGTACTTGGATTGTACTCAATGTACTACGAAATTATGTCACCCTTTAAAAATGTATACTCGGCGAAAATACGATCATTTTTTATTTGTATTTTTAAAATTTTTATTTGAATCTTTCAAAAAAATCTGATCATGTGTTTAAAGGGGGAAACTTAACCTTCAAACTGCACTCCCCCAAAATTTAGATTATATATAAAGCATGTACGGTAACTGTAAAATAATGATGACCTCTACTTCTACTTCGACTTCGATTACGACTTCACTCCCTTGTTAGCAGCCTCTCAGCGAGGAGGAGGCAGAGGCCCCTTGCCTCCTTAATTTTTTTAGATTCCGGCCTGAGCCATGGTCGAAAGAGGTCGAACCTATACCCCTATAAATTCAGAGCACTACCTGTACATTTTTTAGAAGTAAATTACAGTGAAAGAAAGTTCCTTTTTATCTTTTCCTTCGAGACAACCCAAGACTATAGAAAGAGAAGAATTAACAAGTCTGTCGACCCTATAGCGAGAGAAAAAAATTAGAATGTTATAGAAGAAACTACTGCAAGTAACAGATCCGTTGCTGCCTCCTAACCAGAACCCCCGTCGACTTCGAACCACCCAAGGCCATAGACGGAGGGGTTAACACATATATGCCTGGATGCCTGGCTCAGGACGGTACCAGATGAGCCGGGCGTGCCTGGCTATGTACGGTGGAGAGCGCAAGAAAGTAACTCGCTCCTCCACCAAGCCAGACCTAGAGGCGGGGCCACCAGCTTGACCTCCGTGTGAAGAGAGACCAACGCACAAAACAACATAAGGTTCATAAGGTAAGGTGTATATATACAGGGTGTTCCATGAGTCTGGAACCATAGGGTAAAATAAGTAATTCATGTTTTTCCGTTTATGCAAGTGCCCATGATGTCTTTGAGTAAAGAAGAACGCATCCAGGTAATTCTGCTCATAGGAAATCGGAGTCAGAGGGAGGTCGCTGAGGAATTTTACAGACTGCATCCGGACCGCGCGCCGACAACACAGCTGTGTCGGCAAACTTGTAGCAAAGTTCAGGGAAACGGGATCCATAGGAGATAAACCACGCAGTGGACCTCCGAGGACATCCACCGACGATGACACAGCCGCTACCATCCTCGCTCGTTTCACAAACAGTCCCTAAAAGTCTCTTCGGCGTTTTTATTGCCGTTTTTATCATTTTGCCCTATGGTTCCAGACTTACGGGACACCCTGTACAACAACTCAGAATGGTCCCCTGAGACACTTATATTAAACACAGACCGTGCATGGAACAAGGAACTCTTCTGGGAAATTACATCCACTATAGTTCGAACTATAGTGGATGTAATTTCCCAGAAGAGTTCCTTGTTCCATGCATGGTCTGACTTGGTCTGTGTTTAACATATATATATATATATATATATATAATATATATATATATATATATATATACACACACAAAAGTTTCCGGGCTCTAGGCAGAGATTCTGGGTTCGCTCTCATCTACTGGGTTAGGTTGGGCCAGCCATTCACCTTGTAATTATCATGTTTTCTCATAAAATCTCATTTCATTCATAAACATTCATACTAAAATTGGCTCGCAGCGCCCTACCATGTGTGCTTCACAAATTACAAATCTCATTGAATAGTGTTAATTATGAAGTTGAGGTGGGCCGGTTTGCGTTTAGAATAGCTGGTAATTTGGGATTAGAGCCAGAATTTATTATATTGTGCTTCTTATGGTAGTAATAACAAAGATTAGTGGAAACGAGAACAATATAACTTTTCATTACTTTTCGAGAGATAGAAAATTGCTTAGAGTATGGCAGACATGGGCAGTAATGTATTTGAAAATACTTAAATACGCATTTAAATACATGTATTTATAAATACTTTTTGGAAAGTATATTTAATTACGTATTTAAATACTTTCGAAAAGTATTTAGTATTTGTAAATACCTGTTTTTAAATACATTTTTAAAATACCTTTTTGTGAACTGTTCAATTTTGCGAGGATGTACAGTACTAACCACCCAGTATTTAACTGGTACCACAGAACACAGTAAAACATTTTTCAAGGTGCTTGTGCTTCCAGAAAGTTCCAGGCTCAGCAGGCTGGAACTTTCTGGAAGTACCTTGAAAAATCGAACTTCCAGCCTGCTCTAGTGGCGATTGTCACAGACTCACAGCTGCAGTGCAGTAGCCGGCAGTCTATCCTGAGGCATCATCATATGTGGTTGTGTAAAGTTCAGCGCTAACTGTGCAATTAGCCTTAGCCTATTGATCATATTAGACGAGGACAACATTTGTAATATGGCTGCAGTGATTTTATGTGCTTTTTGAAAAGTATCTAAATTGTATTAGAAATGTATTTAAATACATTTTAGGAGTAATGTATTTAGTATTTAAATACTTTCTGAAAACCTGTATTTTATTTAGTATTTAATTATTTTTATTTTCAAGTAATGTATTTATTATTTAAATACATCTAAAGTATTTACTACCCATGTCTAGAGTATGGTAATTGTAAATAATAACCATAAGTTGTAGATTATAGTATACAGTAAACCCTCGTCCAACGCAGGGGTTAGGTTCCTCGAGAACGGCATGTTAGGTAAATCCGCGTTGGACAAACTTAATACCTAATGGGATAAATGGGGATACGTGAACGCGGCCGCGTAAAGTCTCCCATTAATATGTAGATACGTAGATTTTTTATTCACACATAAATGAATTTCCCTACCTATATTGTATATGAAATAAGAACATAATAAAATCATAAACATAATGATATTTACATATGGTAAATGAAAATAGCACGTATCTTTTCTTCACTGTTTTAGATGGTGTGTATGGTAGACTCAGTCACGTGATACTCGCGGCCAAGTGATGTTATGCTCATACCACTACGCGACTTATCTAGAAACTTTATTTTTTCGTCTAATGTCATAAGTCATAACCTTACGACTTTTCTTCTCTTCACTATCACTTGCAGATGCTTTACGTTTTGGTGTCAAACTGCTGTCTAAGGATAATAGCAAAACAATGACAAAATACGACAAAAACAATCCAACACAACTTCACTGAACTTAACGCGGTAGCGGGACTGAGACAAAGGGTGATGCGAGGGGTGGTGACGCGAGAGGGAAGGAGATGCGGGAGTGTTGGAGAGTGTAGGAGAAAACACTAGAGCGCGCATTGGCACGCGTACAGTACTACTGTATTAGAGCGTGTTTGACGGACCGTGTATAATCAAATTTTCTGCTTTCGGCAAATAATTGTTCCCATTTATTTTTCCGTGTAAAAGCAAATTCGCGCTGGACAAACACGCGTTGAACGAGGGTTTACTGTACTAATTTCAGCATGGAAAATTGATACGTGTGAGTAGTCGGGAGGTAACGAAAATGGGTCACTGAGAAGGTAGGTAGTTAATCTAACAATTATTAAATTCCTTTTATGTCAATGACTGGGTGGATGAAACCGTAGCCGTACGGCACCTAATCTTTTTGGGGGGGCTGATACAAATTTGCCCGAATTTTTAAGTTACAACAAAGAATGCCCGAAATTAGATAGTTAATGTAATTAACTGTATATATATATATATATATATATATATATATATATATCCGCCCGAATTGTTCATTCTGACGAAGGTCAAGCTTTTCACTCCAGCTTAGACCTACAGTTTAACGTAGAATCCGAACCACGCCCCATCAGCAGCCCAGCGTCTTAACCACTAGGCCACCTAGGGTACCCATTTACCTACCAACCACTTTCTTTATTGTGTGGAAGGATGAACAGCTGGGTTTTGCTGCGCGCCGGCTGCCGTCGGGTCTCGAACCTGGGGCCGATGGATTCGTAGTCAGCGACGCTAACCACTACACCACCGAGGCGCATTTATATATATATATATATATGAAATTATTTCACGAAAGTAACACGTGAAAAATATTTATGATGAATAAAACCACGAAGGAAAGGAAACACAGAATGGTGCTCAAGCGCTTTCGTCTAATGACATCCTCAGTGCGTTCGAAAAGTCTCTCCGCAGTAAAATCAAAAGGTTATGTAATAAAATCACTAAATCATGGTTGAATGAAAACATTGTAGTTTTTCAATTTCCTATGCGTTTAACATAACGCTGCGGAGAGACTTTTCGAACGCACTGTGTGTGTGTGTGTGTATATATATATGAAATTAGGATCATCACAGGCTCAGGCTCCCTTACTCCAACACAACTATCACAACTAGAAAAAGAGACCCACTCACAAAGAGAAATCTCAAGCCAAAGGCTATATACAAGTTGCTCAGCTCATCTAAAATTGGTGTTAGTCCGGTAGCACAGACCCTGATTTTACTGGAACCCTGCATTGTTTGCAGGGCCGTTTCCTGGCATAAACAGACTAAGCGGCCGCTTAGGGCCCCGCTGCTACTAGGGGGCCCCTAGACAGGCTCCCAGGTCATAGCTCAGTGGGCAAGAATAGGAATATGGCTGAACTTATTATTAATATTATTGTTATTATTATTATTATTATTATTATCATTATTATTATTATTATTATTATTGTCGTATTAATTAAAGTTTTTGTATGAGACAAATGTGATAAAACGGAGACAAACGAAACGTTTTGGTCGTTATGTGTAAATAACATTGTGAGATCTTATTTCTATATTATTTAACTTTATTCTTACTATATGCTTATACTTTCCTAAATGCTTAATTTTTCTGGTATTGTAAAACATTATTTCACTAATTTACTAATTATTAAGAGATTTTGTAACACTTTAAAACCTAGGATTATTTTCGTTATGTTTTCAAGTTTATTAATTCTTTTCTCATCTTTTTCAGATAATGTGAATTTTGTTGGTTAAAACCTAAATGGTCTGATTATTTGAATGTATTTGATTAACGTTACAATTATAACAATTATTATTATCATCATTATTATTATTTTGCAGATTAGTTGAGGTTAGATGTGACTTCGTGCATCTTGGAAAATGAAACGAGATTATCCATCAGGAGCTGAAAAACGGAAAAAGAAGAAAATAGAGAAGCTTTCCAGTAGCACAGGTGAGATGTGCCACTTGTATATTCTTATGATTACAGTTCAGGCAACTAGGTTAGGTAGACCATCAAGCTAGGCAAGTGCTCAGGAATTGTGTAGAGTAAGCTAGTCTCTGTAATATTTATAATATTTCGAAATGTGAAATTTAATGGATCACATCACCTCAAATTCTGTTCACACAGATCAATTATCAAACAAGATAAGAAAGAGTATTTTAGCAAAAATTAACAGAATATGTAATGTTATGTTCTTCTCAGGAGCACTACTGAAATATTTGGAAAAGCCATCCTCAGCAAAGCCTAATGAGCATCATGAGCCAACAGCAGGACCATCCTCTATGCAACCTCAAACACCAGTAGAAGTAGAGCCTGATGAACCAACAAGTGGCCCATCTTCTGTTCAGCTTCAAACACCACACACAGGCATTTCTACTGAGCAACAAGAACCAAGATCTGCTCCACCGCTTGATCCGTATGACTGGCCAGTTGTCCTGTCAGATGCCTTGAAGACAGATCTGGTGTCTCGAGAACCATTTCAAATCAGTCCAGATTTCACATTCCCTATAAGAGAGGACGGTAGAAGCGTTAATCACCATTACATGTACAGAACATTAATTAATGGGGAAAAAATAAAGCGAAGCTGGCTGATGTACTCTAGAAGGAATGATGCTCTTTATTGCTTCTGCTGCAAGTTGTTTTCAGGGAAGTCGTACAAACTAATTACGGATGGACTTTCAGACTGGATAAACGTTGGTTCGCTTCTGAAAGGCCATGAAAATAGTTCAGAACATGCAGATAACATGGCAACATGGAAGGATCTGGAACTGCGGCTAAAAACTGGGAGGACCATTGACCAAACTGAAATGTCATTAATGGAGGTAGAGCGAAGACACTGGCGAGATGTTCTCACACGTCTTGTAAGTATAATCCAATCACTGGCAGAGAGAAACCTTGCTTTCAGGGGGGTCTTCCTCTACATTGTGCAATCGAGACAATGGCAACTTCTTGAAGGAGGTTAGTAGTATAGCCGAAAAAGGTTAGAGTGCAAGAATGTTGAAAGTGATTACGTAATGTTGCAAAGGGGGGTGGGGGGTGTTGCAAAAAATAATAAAAGAAAAAAAATAAAAAAAATATAAAAAAGAAAAAAGAAAAAAAAGAAAAAAAGAAAAAAAATACCCCAAAGGGCCCTTTGTTGCCGGTTGCAAGGGGCATGCAACTTGGAGGTGGAGCTCTCCCCCAAGCTATTCCCCCCAAAGGGCCAGAAAGGAGAGAAAAGAGGAGAGAAAGGAGGAGAGGTGTTCACCTGGCAGGAGCCAAGTGCATATTAAGACTTCAGCCGAGTAGGCGTTGTTTTATAGGCTCCTAATCAGCCAGTTGGCTGAGCCAAGTGGGGAGGGGTACACCTGAAGGAGAGAGAGTAGTTGCCTTTGATTGCAAGGCATGCAACTTGGAGGCGGAGTTCTCCCCCAAGTTATTTTCGTTTACCTAACCTAAGAGGCCTCTAAGGGGTTTTCCCAAAGGGCCAGAAAGAGAAGGACCAGAGGTCCTTGCTCGGCTGGGAGCCGAGCTTGAATGATTCTTTCATCGGCTTCTCGGTCTTTTATAAACCTCTATTCTGGCTGAGTTGCCAGATAGCGCCATGTATTCAGTTGCCAGATAGCGCCATGTATTCCAGATAGCAAAAACCATATATTAATCATCCATTTAAATAGTGTACCACAATATATGACGGTAGATGAATCCAATTAAATTCTGTTTATTAAATAAATAATTTTTACACACTTAATATTTATTATAAATATTTAAGTCACGAAACGAAATTAAAATTTATGAAACACACGAGCCTCACCCCCTGCGAAGAAAATTGAAAAAACGAAATTTAAAGAAATTAATCAATTGAAATTAGCCAAAACACAATCCGCTATAACGGGGTCGGTTTCGAAGAACACCTGCTGGTTGAGAGACCTTCCCCCCAATCCTGATCAGCCTCCCTTCACTCCAAACGAAATGAAAATTTATGAAACACACAGAGCCTCATTCCCCTGCGAAGAAAATTGAAAAAAAAAGAAATTTAAAGAAATTAATCAATTGAAATTAGCCAAAACACAATCCGCTATAACGGGGTCGGGTCTCATTCCCCCCCCCCCCCCAATCCCCTGCGAAGAAAATTGAAAAAAGCCGAAATCTAAATTACTTCTACAATGAAACACATTCTCAATGCGCTTACGAAGAAACATATATTAATCAAAATACCACAATATATTTATATAGTTAATCAATTGGAATATTCAACCATATAAAATACCACAATATATTTATAGTTAATCAATTGGAAGATTCATTTAAACACACGTTCCAATAAATCATTTATTTCCTATTTAAATACCGAAAAACGAAAGAAGAAACGAAGAAAATTGCAAAAAAAACGAATTCTAAAGAAATTAATCAATTGAAATTAACCAAAACACACGATCGTATTCTCAAATCTATACACACACACACACACACACACACACACACACACACACGAGGAAAAGGAGACTCTGTGTCCATTCGATTCACCTATTGCCAGAGGCGATTTTTTCTGACCATAATTTTTACCTTTCTCCCAGACAGCTTGAACAAATCCTCTCTTCACTCCATTTCTTAGATATACACACAATTATATATATATATATATATATATATATACAGGGCGTCCCAAAAAAATGTATACACACTTTAAATACTTATAAAGGCAGTGTTTATTAAAATACATTTCATTTTCAAAATGTAATAGAATCTACAGACATTATTTAATTGTTTTGTCAACGCCTGTTTTCAAACTGACGTCCGTTCTGGTCCAGGCACTGCTGATAACGCGAAGCAATGGAATCGCAAACATCACGAAACATTTCGTTTGGTATTTGTGTGCATTCTCGTTCAATGGCTGCTCTCAATTCAGCGACTGTTGCAGGTTTTATAGCGTAGACTTTGTCTTTTAAGTATCCCCATAAAAAAGTCGTGGTGGTGTGAGGTCTGGTGAACGCGGAGGGTATTCTACGAAACCCCTTCGTCCAATCCACATCCACATCGTGCCAAGTACCACTCGCAATACTCCACTCTTCGGTCCGGATCATCTTCATTAATAGCATGGACTAATCTTGGAATGTAACTTTTCCATTGACAGCGCTTCAAAATGCGTTGGACAGACGATTCTGAAATTCCTACCTCACGACTCGCTTGCCGCACAGATTTTCTTGGACTTTGGTGATACGTTTCCAGTACTCTTTCTTGCTTTGTGGGGCTTGTCGATGTCCGTGGTCTTCCGGAACGCTTCTTGTGGACATTCTGAACAGTTCCATCGGCTTCAAACTTATCTCTAATTCGAGTGATGATAAGTCGCGTTGGTGGATCTGTTTGAAACTCCCTCCTAAACTGTCTTTGCACTTCAACTGCGTTTTCACACTTCCAGTAGCATTTTAGAATGAATTTCCTTTGTTCAAAGCTTAGTCTGACTGCCATTATTAATTCTAATGGGTTTAACTTGGAAAGAAAGAAACATCAATTGAGCTATCAGCTGTTAAAGTGTGTATACATTTTTTGGGACGCCCTGTATATATATATATATATATATAATATATATATATATATATATATATATATATATAGAGAGAGAGGAGAGAGAGAGAGAGAGAGAGAGAGAGAGAGAGAGAGAGTTTTGTTCAAATAACGGAATATGCTTGTATCTTTTGCCAGCAAATTCCATTCACGTAACCTAGAATTTTCTATCACCCATAGTTTTCGAGAAAATAATATTTCCATTTACTCAGTTTTCCCAAAATATTATTTAAAATTAAGTGTACTAATTTAAATTTACTTTCTTTTTTCCAGGTTAACTATACCCACAATTATAATAAATAATAATCGAATTACGGACGATTGTTCGAACACAATTGTTCGAAAATCATAGTTCGAAAAACAGTTGTTCGAAGCAACAATTATTCGACGTTATAATTGTTCGAATGAACAACCAACTAAATAAAATCTTAGTTGCCAAGACGCAAATACGAAGACGTAAATAAGAAGGTTAGCCTCTTCATTTAAACTATAACATTTATAGTGCTGCAGTTAAACCACCCTTAAAATGGCAGAGTTTGTTTCTAGTGAGAAAGGAAAGCCAATGCTCTTAGTGAATGGGTTTTTATATGTAAGAGACCTAACCTAACTATAATTTGCAACTATAGTTTGCCTTGACTTTCATATGCTTCTATCCTGTTTTATTAATAAAGATTTTTAACTTTGAATAACGTATGAATAAAGATTTTTAACTTTTAATGTTTTTTAATACTTTTTGTTTTTCGAACTATGGTTTTCGAACAATCGTGTTCAAACAATTGTGTACAGGACCTGCATTGTCTATAAGGGGAAACTTTGAGTAAATGGAAATATTATTTTCTCGAAAACTATGGGTGATAGAAAAATTCTGAAACCGGAATCAGTATCAAAAGTTCTATAAGAAACACCAAATAATTTTCGTTGTTCCCTAGCGTAATTTCTCGCCGAATTGGAAAGGTTTTCACTCCGGCTTAGACCCACAGTTTAACGTGGATTCAGAAATACATCTCGTCGATTGCTCACTATTTCATCGAGATAATTAAAGCTCAGGACCTGCATTGTCTATAAGATCTGCGGGAAACTCTGAGTAAATGGAAATATTATTTTCTCGAAAACTATGGGTGATAGAAAAATTCTGAAACCGGAATCAGTATCAAAAGCTCTATAAGAAACACCAAATAATTTTCGTTGTCCCCTAGTGTAATTTCTCGCCGAATTGGAAAGGTTTTCACTCCGCCTTAGACCCACAGTTTAACGTGGAAACCGAATGCTCTTTTAAAAATATAATTAGGATATATTTCTTTATTATAAAATAAGTTAACAATTGAAATTATGTTAACACAAGAATTTGTGAAAACAATACTAATAACTTGTAAGTAAAAATAAAAATATAATATAAGGGACTACCATAGAAATGTAAGTGTCTATAATTTATTCACAAGAAACACGATTTTATATATATGTTACTCGTCCGGTCCCGTTATAGCGGATTGGTACACGTCATAGCTCCACCCAGCTACACCGACAGCCAATCACGATGAACATCTGGTCTTTTGGGGCGGAGCTTGGCGATTGTGCATATAAAAGGGGATATTTTTCAGTTGGGAGTAACAGAAGCTATTTTCGCGTCAGTGAATAATCATTCCCTCCACCATGGACCTGTACGTCTCCCCAGATTTGTATGAAGAAAGTGACACTGCGGCATTAACGACAATTAGTCTTTCTAACGCAATTGACCGTGATGAATTATTCCCAACGCAAACCGTAGAAGATATTTGCAGTGACGCTCCTTACAATCCGACGCAAGGGACTACCATAGAAATGTAAGTGTCTATAATTCGATTTTATATATATATGGATGGGCTGTAGTATCTCGTCAAATAGATACTCGCCAAAATTTTTTTATGTCAATCAATGTTATTTGGTTTTACCTCTTATCCCCATTATGCTAAAATCGAAATTTTTTTTATGGCAATCAATGTTATTCCTCTTAAATGAACCAAAGATATCTTCACATAATGGGGATCTGTCTGTATACCCTGTATATGTTTTAAAAGAATGAACATTATTCCTTTAAGGTCCGATGAGGATTTGACACGTGTTATACAATCTTTTGAAGAATCTCGTGTCATGAATACGGAGGATATACTGAACAGTCAGCAATGTCACACATCCTCCACCATGGACCTGTACGTCTCCCCAGACTTGTATGAAGAAAGTGACACTGCGGCATTAACGACAATTAGTCTTTTTAACGCAATTGACCGTGATGAATTATTCCCAACGCAAACCGTAGAAGATATTTGCAGTGACGCTCCTTACAATCCGACGCAAGGGATTACCATAGAAATGTAAGTGTCTATAATTCGATTTTATATATATATTGATGGGCTGTAGTATCTCGTCAAATAGATACTTGCCAAAATTTTTTTATGTCAATCAATGTTATTTGGTTTTACTTCTTATCCCCATTATGCTAAAATCGAAATTTTTATGGCAATCAATGTTATTCCTCTTAAATGAGTCAAAGATATCTTCACATAATGGGGATCTGTCTGTATACTCTGTATATGTTTTAAAAGAATGAACATTATCCCTTTAAGGTCCGATGAGGATTTGACACGTGTTATACAATCTTTTGAAGAATCTCGTGTCATGAATACGGAGGATATACTGATCAGTCAACAATGTCACACCGAAATAATGTAAGTGTTTTTCGATCTTTTTGGGATAAGAAGACAATATATTTTCATAAATTTATTAAATGAAAGAAATCAGTACAATAACCAACTACAGAATATACCGTTACAAATATACGAACAAAAACATTATACTATACAACGAGTACGTACAATTGGAAAGCGGATTTTTATCTGTCTGCATACCATTTCATCGTTTCGGCGAGTGTGACACGGGTCAAATAAATTTTAAAAATTTATAAATTCTTTATCACATGACATATGCGTGAGAAATGAGACGCAGTACATTCCGCAAACATTACTAAAATATCCTTGTATACGAAATGGGTTCCATACAACTTCGGGAATATGTAACTGAGCGAGAAATTTTACAATAATAGGGTCACTCCAGGGTTGAGTACCGAGTGAATCAAAATAGTACATGCGCTGTCTATTTTTAAAATAGACAGCGATCCAGTGAATCCCTTCATTACCGATGACATCTGTGTTCACAATAAGACTACCGCATTCTCGCGTACTTGGCAAACTCAATGTTTCATTCTTCGCAAACACGCCGATAAATTTGGAACGTGTGACTCGCTCCATTACTTTCTGAAGTGTATTAGCATCCATTTTAAAAGTCAGTGATAACGCTCCTAAATCTATCTACTTCTATTAGGGCTTGCGATTCGAGATATACTAGTACACTAATAGGAGCGTCTATAGGCTTGGCGAATTCCAGCCGCACTGAGATGTTTCCGCTCTGCTGTGGGGTTAAATGGGTATTTACGCTAGCAGATAAGTCAGGTGTAATGTCAAACGGATAAAGGTTAAATTGATCAATGAATTCTTCCTGCGTTACCCCATTACCAAGCTCATCACAATCACCTGCAATATGGGTCAGATTACTATAGGCTCTGGCGCAAAGAGGTAACACAGCGTCTGATGAATAGTCCGTACCCATTGTTCCACCCAAAGCCGTGCCATTAACGTATAGAGTTATATTTTTAAGTCCGAAATTCTCGAATTTAAAGGCACTTTTTTTATATTTTCCATTCACCGAAGCATGGTCCTGCATACCGATTAATATCCTTTTAGGAAGATTTCCCAGGGCAATGTTTTCTATCTGCTTCGATGCCAACCCTGCAGGAACCGTATATAGTTTGATTTGCACTCTGTTAATAGGCTATTTCACTGTAGTGTTTAGTAAATTTTTCTCAATTTCTAGTTGTTTTGGTGAACTTAATTTCACTCGCCGTACGCGGAGGTATGTGTCCATAATGTGAACCACAACGGGATTTGCACCCTCCTCTTGATCAGCATCCAGATTTAAGCAGATCTCAGGAATCGTGCGGGTGAGCTTTATTTTCATATCCACCCCGTTGACAAGCAACTTCTCCTGGAAAGTGAAATCTGTGTGCAACCGTCCAAAACACTCGTATATTTTCTTTTTAGAATTTTTAAATTTGTCCTTTATACTACTTTCATCTTTAGTTTGATAATATTCCTCGGCACTTAAAAAGGTAGCCTTCGCTTCTTTGGAAAAGTTGAGGACATTTTCCAGATAGGCTCGTAGATGATAGTACCCCGTGCCTGCCGATATGTTGGTCTGATTTAAATATACGTCACACTGGTTGAATATGGAGTGCAGAAAGTTTGTTTCAGGGTATACAGCATATTTGTCATCGCAGACCGTTCCATCAGAATGGGCTATACGTAGCTTAGCGTACATGTGCACACAGCTTGGATCAAAAAAGTAAGGGCCTGAGCTGGGTATCACGAATTCTATAGGTGCACTCGGGGAACTAATTGTGTTTAAAGGGTTAATTGTAATAAAGTCACTATGCTCAATAGAAACTTGGGTTGGAGGCAGCTCAAAAAGGGACAGCTCCGATTTACAGCATTGTGAACTACATGGGTGGATGAAGCGTGCCATGGCGAAATAGTGACTCCTCTCTCGACAAGTGGTAAACAAACTATGATTCATGAGATCAATGTCCTTAGCTTATATCAGTCAAAAAAGTGGTCAACCATAGGTTTCATTCGCTTACAGCACTTCTTTTTTGATAGCCTTTTACGTTTAATACCACGTGACCCCTTCTTCTTCCCGCCACCACGCATTTTTCTCTTTGCATCTTTGATGATTTCGTCCCGTGTACGCTTTAAATGTTTTTTTTAGAGCCTCTTTAGGTTTAGCCCCGGCCAATATGTCTTCTGCAGTGTTAATACCTGATTGTAGCGCTTTTTTTCCAAGGTATCTGGCACCCCTCTTCAGCAAAGGAACAGCCGTACGTAGTATGGATGAAAAAATGGACCCAAGTCCACTACCGCGCTGGTATCGCACCCCTCGATAGACGGTGAAAGGCTTTCTATCCATTATAACTCAGTGCGTCGAAAGTGTAGCTTCCCTGTTAAGCTCCCGTTACCGAATGGGAAGTTTTCACCCTCAATCGTTCTTATATATATTGAGATATTGGTTATTAAATTAGTTGCGACATTCACATAATGGGGTCTGTCATATGTAATACTCAAACTCCTTCCTCTATGGTTGGGGATGTGAGCAATGCGCAGCAGGCGTGCCTGGGTATCCCCAACAAACTGGTGTTCCACTATATTACTGTAAATATAGCACATGTCTGGGGACCTTTCAGCCAATTTCTCCATCTTCAATTGATACATTAATCTGGACAAGTCATGCTGTGTCTCGTGAAATGTGTCTCTTTGGAAGGCTGCGCTATATCGGCCATTGGCTAGAATTTGGAACTTTCTATTGTCTTTAATACGTCTGTTAGTCTTTGATTTTAGGATTAGTGTATGTGCAGGGCTGTTTACGATTTCGTATACTAAATCATTCGTAAGGTTTGAGTTTCTTAAACTTACGTTTAAGCCTCTCACAACATCCTCGGCCGAACCATATTGACCCGGTCCTAGTCTTACTTCTGTACTGTAATACCGTGCAACCTTAGTCCGAGCGATACGCATAGTTTCATCCATAGCTACCCCAGCTTTTTCACACTCGTCAATGTCTCTAAGAATCGTAAAAACGGTTTCTTTATGTTCAATATTTAAAAAGATGGTGTCCAGCTGAATTTCGCATATCCCCACCTCATACGAATCACGACCCAATTCAATGTGCTTGTGGAGTTCTGTTACAAAGTTGGTTAGTGTGTTGTTAGGGTGTACAGACAGGGACGAGGAGGACGGGAGTGTGACGTAGAAATGGTTAGGAGCCATGTTGCATACTATTTAAGCTTCATTATTGTATCAGCTTTTATATAGGTGTTGAAGCTTTCTGGGTACCCTAGCCATTTCACCAGGTACATTTTTCTCTTTCCTGAACCTTTGCTTCCTAAAATTTTCTCAATTTTAAACACATTTTTTCCTAAATTAAACGCAACTTTCTGCAATTCCTCGCGGTAAAAGCCTCCTGAGATTTCTTCCCCATTCAAATCTTCAATGTAATACATCATTATCTCACCTTTAGGTCTCATAGCCCTAACTTTAAAAATCTCGCGTGTCCATCCTTGCTCAAAACCCTTTGCGAATTTGTTCCCCGAACGCGACAGCCTTACATAATCATTGATTTTGAAGCGCGCAGAGTGTGGTGGTGGTGGTGATCCATCTCTCCTCGGGAGCGTACCTCTTTCTAAAACTTCGTTAGGTGTTGTCCCAATCGTGCGATGGTGTGAGCGGCTGTAGGATGACGCCAATGATTCCAGAATGTCTAGAAATCTGTATGTGTTTTTATGTGTAAAATAACGGTGCATGCGTTCCTTTATGGTGCGCTGAACTCTTTCAGCTAAAGAAGCCTTATGTATAGAATTGGTTGTGTAATAGCTGATATTAAACTCTGTCACATGTTCTGAAAAGCACGGCCTATAAATTCCTTCCCCATATCCGTACAAAAATAGCCAGGAACCCTGTTTTCTTTTAACATCAGCGTTTTGGTGGCTTTAGCAACTGTTTCAGGTGATTTATTTTTCAGAGGAACTAGCCACAGATATCTAGAGAATACGTCTATTATGAATAGAATGTAGCGGTAACCATCGTTATACACAGAATATCTTTGCATGTCTGTTAAATCTGCTCGCCAAAGAGAATCAATCGAGGAAGCCGTTGTCTTGGCTGTTTTAAACCTTTTTCTCACAGGCTTATGAAGCGTATAAGCGTCCTGCTCCCTCAAAAATCTTTCAACATCTTTTTTTCCTACTCCGTAAACACTTCTGTACAGGCTATCTACGCCGCCGTAAGAGGATGGGGTAGAAACGTCATAATAGCGTTTAGTTAATACGTTGGCCATTTGCGTATTTTAGATGCACGTGGGTAGGGTTGGTTTAACCTCTTCTTGCTCCTCTTCAAAGGTGTTACCGCCGGGGGTGACGGCGCCTTCAATTGTGTCACAGGCGTTGCATGTTCCAAGTCTTTTAACCTGTTCAGATTTCCTATCAACGTTTTAGGGACATTTATTTGTTGTAGTCTTGCTTTAATATGCTTCCATCCTGATGGTGATGGCCTATCCCACTTTCTCACCAGATCATGGACAATGTCTACGATATTCGATCCCTGTACTTTGATCCTTCCACAATGAGCTCGCCTGTATCGGTCCATTGTATGGCGGGATCCTCATTCAATAGATTATAAAGACTTAAGCCTTTACTCCTCAATGTATGTGGGAGGATACTTTTTAATACATGTTCGATATGTTGTGTGGCTAATCTTTTTGGTTGGTCAGCTGTATCGTCGGGCTCAGATCCTATGTCGCCATGTCCATCGTCCCCCGTGCTGTGCCTAATAACCACAGGAATCTCTGTAGGGCTCTTATAATTTTCGTACTCGTGAAGAAATTTTGCAGAGCTTCTTGGTATAAGATTCTTTTCTCATCAGGTGTTTTTTCACTGTTTAATAGAGCTAGCAATTCGCTTTCCATTCTTTTAAGTCTGCTTTTACGGGGACCTAGATACGTGTCTGGATTCCTTTGCAGTGAAGCGTACACCTCGTGGGGAATCACTACCACTTTCTTCATTATATTAATCTAGTCAGTAAAGGACCCAAAACTGAAAATAAGATGGGGAGAAATGACCCTCCTGTTTGTACAATAATTCGTTTTTTCTTCGCTACAGTTTGACTTTTACGAGCGAGTGCACGTATTATGTTCTTGTAGCGGCGTATGCGAGCCTTCTGAGGGGTTTTCATTGATACATTGCAATTTATAACGTTAAGACAGATTTCACAGATGCATTTTAAAAAGTCGGCGTCGATATTTTTAATAAACATCTGCTGCATTGCCCGGGGCAGTCGATGATATATTTTTATTAATTCACGGTATTTCTTTAGTCTCTTTGTCATTCTGGAATATACACCGTTTCAGGCTCGTTTGGAAATATATTCGTTCGCAGAAGCACTCTAAACGTGTTTCGCGGATGAAGGTCGCAAAGCAAATATCCGTAACGCGTGCTTGTAGCTTCTTTATAAACTTCCAAAAACTCCTTACGCTGATTCGGGAACATTTGATTGGCTAATACCCCAATTTGTGATACATCTCTACGTTGCGCGAATAAGACTAGATATTGCGTATTTAACGACACATCGCGCATGTATCTATTTTTGAAAAATAGATTCTGATTGATGAAAACACGCTTATGTTAAGATGGTGGGAGAATACTGTAAATGTCTCGGCAAACGTTTTATCCATCTCCAACATGAGATCGTCAATTACAATGATTGTATGTTCATTTCCCTTTAACGAATTAACGTCATATACGCCTTTGTGGAACAAAATATCATCTTGGTACTCGTTGAACACTGATTGATACGTCGAATAGCACCATATAACTTTATGCACAAATTTCGAGAACATCTCTCCCTTTTCTTTAATGATTTTAAGCATAAACACAGTTTTACCACATCCTGTAGGTCCAGATATAATACATGTGGATGGGACTCGTGAATCTGAATTTTTCTACAGAGTCCATTTCTAACACGTCACACTCCTAAGTGGGTCATTTACAAAATATTACAAATTTTGAGTGCTGTTCCTTATATTTTGCTTTCTTCTCCCACAGAACCGTGAATGACGATGAGGTAGAGCACCCCATCATTGACATTACGGATGACCTCGACGACAGTGTAGTTGTGATCTCCTCCCCTGCCAACGAACCCTCACCAGCGATACCGGTAGCACGTCCAAAGCGGAGGTGTGAGAACCCCACGTCAGGTATAAAGCGCCCGAAATACGCGCCTGTTGCAGCAGTAATAGATCCCCAACCCTCAACCTCTTACGCAACAAGCCCCCCAGCAGCACCTCCCGCTAATATATCCCCTTATTCATCCGCCGCCCCCCGTTCTGTTAAGTCTACAATAATAGATCCCCAACCATCAACCTCCTACGCAACAGGCCCCCCAGCAGCACCTTCCGCTAATATACCCCTAATTCATCTGCCGCCCCCCGTTCTGTTGAGGATGCTATAACGATCGAATTGGTGCGATCCGCAGCCCCCACCCCAGCCTTGACTAGAAATCGGTATAGAGTCAGGGTCGACCCTAGAGCCATGTATAGCAATGGAATTGAGCGCGGGCTACGCCGGGTTGTACAGCATATTGTAGAGTTTGCTCTTCAGAATCGCGACGAGCGTGAAGTCAGGACGAGTCTGTCCTTTGGATTCGGGTCAGATGACGGTGATGTAGACGATTATTGGGTGATAGTGCCATTTAGACGTTTGGCGGCTGAAGATGTAGAATATATATTAGGACGTATAATGCAAGCCGCCCAAAGTAGTATAGCCTTTAATATGGACAACTTCACGGTAAATATTGACCGTGTATTCCGTGTTGCGGGTCATAGTGCCATACCGTATACTCTTAACTTCAATTCTCCGATTATTTACCGAAAGCATATAAACGTCGATCGTGGTTGCGGCTTTATAGCAGTACTCTTAGCACGTATGTTTACTGTACAAAATACACAGGCCACAAAAATTTGGTTGCCTACGGTCGTGGAGCGTGCCCGTAAACTAGCTGTAGACTGTGAACTTGAATTTGACTGTAATATGGGTCCTGAAGAGTTGAGAAGGGTAGAACAGGAAATGAATGTCCGCATAGTTGTATTTGGGCTGGATGATCGTCGTAGGACTGTGTATGTTTTTAAAAGCTGTGTGAGAGATCGTACAAGACCCCTACTTATTTTAGGATTGTCAGGGACAACGTATCTCCCCATCCGTAATATAAGGTGGCTTTACGCGAGTTATGACAAAAGTCGAAAATATGGGAGACATCATGATTTGTGTAAGGGGTGCCTCGAGTTTGCGGATGATATTGTGCGACATTGTAAAGAATGTCACATGGTATGTGAGCAGTGTAAAAGCACCAAATGTGAAAGCCGTGTAGTTGACGCTGAGAAGAGAGACTGTGATGTGTGTAGACGCACATTTTTCAATAATAGCTGTTTTGATTTCCATAAATCAATTGGCACGTGCAGGAAAATGAGAATCTGTGAATGTGGTATGTTTCACACAATGGATAATTGGGGAAAATTTAAGCACAAGTGTGACGTAATTCACTGTCCTACATGCCAGGAGGAATATAAGGCGGATGGAGTAAAGCATGTATGTTATATGAAAGATGCTAAGCCTAAAAATAACCCTTGTATAACTGTGTACTACGATATAGAAACATATACGAACGCTGAAACCAAAGAGGTAATTCCACATTTACTTGTGAGCCAGACCATCTGTGATGAGTGTATGGGTATCGAATGTGACGAGTGCCCCAAATGTGGTAAACGGACAAACGTTTTTAGAACGAATGTCCGCGATAGTCCTGTGAAACTATTTGTGTCCTATATTGTCAAGTTAGCCGACAAGTTCAAAAAAATGACTGTGTATATTCTCGCCCATAACGGGGCAAAGTTTGACACGCAGTTCCTTTATAAGGAGTTGCTTGAACACGAATCCTCTGAGATATTTACAGGTGATCCATTGAAAAGAGGCAACAAATTAATACAGATGCAGATAAGAGGCAATGTACAATTTAAAGATACTTTATTATTCACACCTTGTAAATTAGCAAAGCTACCCAAGGTGATGGGAGTAGCAGCTGAAGTTTCCAAAGGATACTTCCCTTACACTTTCCTCACCAGCGAGACTTTAAACTACGTAGGCCCACCACCGCCCAAACATTATTTTGACTGTATGGATGAACGTGAAGACTTTGATCGATACTACAACAGTTTTAATGAAAGTAACCCTTATAATATAGCTGATGAATGTGAGCGTTATTGCGTGAACGATGTGCGCGTGCTTAGAGTATGTTTCCAGGCCTTTAGAAGGATGTACATAGCCCGTTTCAAATGCGATCCGCTGCAAGTCGCAACCACCATCGCATCATTATGTTTTACGGTGTTCAAGAATAACTTCATGCCTAAAGACACCTTAGCCATTATTCACCGAAACAACCCCGCAGTTACGGACACAAGGCTATTTACTGGCTCATACACCTACAGCAACAGACAGGTGTATACATAAAGCACGCCCGCAACACGGGTGAAGTACCCATTAAGATTAATGGACGTGTTTTTTGGGTTGATGGGTTAAGTGAAAACCGTGTCACTGGTGTGAAGACTGTGTACTCTTTAACGGTTGCTGGTGGCATGGATGCCCCCGTCCTGAGTGCGGAATCGCTGAGATATCCACGGTAGGTCTCCTGCCGACTGTCTTGCATCGACCCGCACCCGCGATCAACTTATAGGATCACAGTTCACTCACAAAGTCTTGTGGGAGCATGAATATGATGCACGGATGGAGACAGACGAGGTGTACCGTGAGGAAATAAACACGATCAAGCGTTCAATGGTGCTGGATCCTCTCAAATGTGGTGATAGCTTGTTTGGAGGACGTACAAATCCTTTCAGACTATACTTTCCACCTACGGAGGGCGTGAAGCTCCATTACTACGATTTCTGTTCTTTATACCCATACGTGATGAAGAGCAATCCGTACCCCGTGGGCGCTCCTGAGAAACTGGTGGGACCTAGCCTACCCTCCATCAATGAATTTTCAAAAAATTTGAATGATCGTTACTTTGGGCTCTCTTTCGTAGACGTACTCCCCCCACGCAATTTATGGATGCCGATCTTACCTGTCGTTATCGACGACAAGCTCATGTTTCCCCTGTGCGTGAAGTGCGCGGAAGAGGATAACGGCGATTGTAACCATATACCCCACCAGCGTAAGATCAGAGGCGTATATACAAGTCCTGAGCTGGCCCTAGCCGTACGCCATGGTTATAGAATACTGAAGATACATGAGGTGTGGAGGTTTCAGAAGCTACCCAACCTTTTCACACCATATATAAACGCCTTTTTGAAGGATAAGGTTGAGGCATCAGGGTATCCGCGAGGAGTTGATACCGAAGATGAAAAGTCTGCCTATATTCAACGTTACCGCGACCGCGAAGGTATACAACTTGATCGTGTCCAAATTGTAAAGAATCCTGGCAAGCGCTTTAGTGCAAAGTTGTGTCTAAACAGTCTATGGGGAAAATTTGCGCAGAATACCGGCAGAGGGAGCATTCATTTGGCACAAAGTTATAGCGATGTCTGGGATTATGCCAATGCTCCCGATAAAGAGGTCATGGAGATCGTGAATGTAGGTAATACTTACATAATAAAGTACAACAACACTGAATTTGCCACAGATACCTCAAGGGTTACAAACATACCTGTGGCCAGCTTCACAACAGCCTACGCCCGTATAAAACTTTGGGGTCTATTGCATTCTCTTGGTCGGAGAGTATTGTACGCCGATACAGATAGCGTGATATTCACAGAGAGGGAGGGTGAATACATGCCCGCTATTGGGGAGTTCCTCGGCGAGCTCACTGATGAGATCAAGGATGAGTATGGGGACAACGCATACGCCGACTCTTTTGTCTCAACAGGACCTAAGACTTATGGGGTACGGGTCAGGGTGGGGGAGGAAATGAAATATATCGTGAAGGCAAAGGGTATTACGCTCAACCATGCGAATCGGCGGGTTGTTAACTTTGAATCGTTGAAGGATCTAGTATGTTTGGACGATGATGAGGGCGAACAACCTCCCCAACTAATTGTAGGCACCCACAATTTTCGGGCGCAGAAGCTGGGGGGCGTGAAGGAACTTAGGGGTACGAAGGTGTGCCGTAACACCTATAGGAAACGTTACCAGTTACCTGGTACCTATGATACCGTACCCTTTGGATACCAAAACGTTTGATGCTTCTATTGTTAACTGACACGTATTTGTCTTGTATATAATCGTATCTATTGATTTATTACACGTATTTGTAAATATATATATAACTTGAATATCTCGTTTATTAAATCGTATTTGTAAAGTATCTATTGATTTATTACACGTATTTGTAAATATATATATATAACTTGAATATCTCGTTTATTAAATCGTATTTGTAAATATATATAACTTGAATATCTCGTTTATTAAATAAATCATGTTTCAATTAGCGTTTCACTTTCTCCTTTGTGTGTGTGTGTGTGTGTGTGTGTGCACAGGTGAAAGTTCTAAGCTCCGCCCACTGTAAGACCGTGAGTCATGCTACTATCTGGGAGTCCCTGCGTGGTCAGTCGACTGCAGTAAGCCCGAGAGATCAGACGTGTATTCAGATCAGACGTGTATTCAAATGGCTACCTTTAATATTGCTTGTACAACGTTTATGAAATGGTATTCAGCAAAGTGTCAGGATGTGGTGGATACCGAAAAACTTCCTATTCCTCCCTCCTATACCTCTTTTAAAAACACATTGGATTGTGCGAAGTTCCAAGATGTACAAATACTCTACGGATGTTCTGGTGAGACCGTTGAAGGCTTTCGTTGCACAGACGATGTGCTGAAGTATACTGCAGAGCTAAACTTTATAAAGTCTCACATACACCGTGAAGTAAAAGAAACAACGCGTGCAGGAGAAGCAGCAGGTATGGATAATGAGTCTTGCGGATGGGTGGTGTGACAAGCGGTATTACGTCATGCTACACCATGTCGATTACTCATACCCTACGACTGAAAATGTGAATCTCGTGATCATGGACAATCTTAAGTATTTTTATCACTATATTAACGTATATCATGATGAGGTTCGTAGTGAGGTTGTGGCTAGTGCCCTGCGTGAGTTTTTAACAGACTTTAGAGACGAGTATCGTTTGATGGGCAGAAAGGAAAAATATGAGCATATGTTCCTCTCAAATAGTGCGCCGGAGTGTGAAGATGTTTAGTAAAACATAAAATGTTCCTAGTTCTTATCCTGAGGTAAAATGTCTGGTGCGTAGGCTGGTAGTGATGAAATTAATTCTTGTACCGGAAAAACAAATATGTACAACAATTCGGTACGACTCGCGGATCATACGAACAAGCCCATTCACGTATCATCGAGTCAGCCGCCCGTCGAACCGTTCCTGCCTACCTGCGTGCCTCACACGGCTCATAGTTATCTCAGAGCTTGAACCGAGTGGACGTGCGCTCCTCGAATACGATGGAACTTCCTTTGAGCAGCATTCTCAACGCCTCGTACGATGTGTCCGTGACGAAATCGTTGCGCGTGTTCAGGCGTAATTCCGGTACCATTAGCTATGTACTGGAAACGGAATGTAGACAAACAAACAAACGGGTTTATTTAAGTGTCGAGGAGATGAATAGAATCTTCGTGATAGTTGAGAAGTGGAGTGAAGATCGTTATAAAATACCTGCTAACGTAGGTACAAGAAGAGAGCAGATTAGTGACGCACCCTCATACGCCGTTGTATGTACGTTGTGTATAAATAACGATCGGCCGTGCATTGATATACGGCTGATGTGGAAGAATGCTTCTGATAATAACGCTCTTGTTCCTACGCGAAACCGTTTCATCCTCGACAGAATGTTTGAAATCGTCGGATTCCGCAAGCTGAAACCTATATTAGACGCGCGTGTTACGGACATGCTTTATTTTGATACAGTACTTGAATACGCCTACACCGCTCTGCTCGATGGGTTTACCGAGTGTAGGGCTGGTGAGAATGGTCTAGTGCTGGACGTTTATTTAAAAAGTTTAGACTCTTTGAAATACCATGAACTTTGGTACAAAGCAATTGATCGGTACAAGGCTGAGCTCACCTACACCGTTCACCCTGAAGAACTATTTCTTTATATAACGCGCAGTTGTCGTAACGATTTAGAAGATTATTTCAATTGCCGCTATGTTGAGTGAGTTCACGATTGAAAAGCTCGAGTCGGTAGAAATAAACCCTCGATTGGAAAAGCGTGCTTATAAACTTGTGTTTAATAATGTAGCTAACGATGAACTCTTTGTGCGTGCTTTTGATTGTATTCTAGACGTATTTAAAGATGACTTACCAACCGGTTGTAAAGTGGGAACAAAAATAGTACTGAACGATATGAAAGCCCTTCATATCGAATACAGGTTTCCCTATACTTTAAGCGGTGAAATATTATTAAGCCGCATATACTGCGTAATGCAGAGCAATAATGATGTATTGTAAACTCGATTAAGACCGAGTTTAGTATTTTGAAAAAAAAGTGAAATGTATTTATATATTTCGCGTGATATTTCTCCTGTACTGTTATGATTATATGCATATTTCTATTATTATTGAAATGTATTTATATATTTTGCGTGATATTTCTCCTGTACTGTTATGATTATATGCATATTTCTATTATTATTGAAATGTGTATTTATTTCTATTTGAAATGTATATTTATTTTATATATATCTCCATAATTGTGTGTATATATTTCCTGTACGTTATGATTATATGCATATTCCTCAATTATTATTGAAATGTATATTTATTTTCTATATATTTATAATAAACAGAATGATGCAATGTGGTTTTACTTGATTATATAATTTTACGCCTTCTAAACCTACTACCGGTATTCTAAACCAACTTTTAAGAAATATAATAATGTATACAATGGTATCGCTAAAAAGCGGTATCTGGCAACTCAAGCCATTTACGCCTTCTAAGCCAACTGGCTGATTAGGAGTCTATAATAATGTATACAATGGTATTGCTAAAAAGTGGCATCTGGCAACTCAGTCTTCGATTAGAATTAAATATATAGCGAATACATGGCGGTATCTGGCAACTCAAGCCATTTACGCCTTCTAAGCCAACTGGCTGATTAGGAGTCTATAATAATGTATACAATGGTATTGCTAAAAAGTGGCATCTGGCAACTCAGTCTTCGATTAGAATTAAATATATAGCGAATACATGGCGCTATCTGCCAACTCAAGCCATTTACGCCTTCTAAGCCAACTGGCTGATTAGGAGTCTATAATAATGTATACAATGGTATTGCTAAAAAGTGGCATCTGGCAACTCAGTCTTCGATTAGAATGAAATATATAGCGAATACATGGCGCTATCTGGCAACTCAAGCCATTTACGCCTTGTAAGCCAACTGGCTGATTAGGAGCCTATAAAACAACGCCTACTCGGCTGAAGTCTTAATATGCACTTGGCTCCTGCCAGGTGAACACCTCTCCTCTTTCTCTCCTCTTTTCTCTCCTTTCTGGCCCTTTGGGGGGAATAGCTTGGGGGAGAACTCCACCTCCAAGTTGCATGCCCCTTGCAACCGGCAACAAAGGGCCCTTTGGGGTATTTTTTTTCTTTTTTTTTTCTTTTTTCTTTTTTCTTTTTTCTTTTTTTTTCTTTATTTTATTTTTTATTTTTTTTGCAACACCCCCACCCCCCTTTGCAACATTACGTAATCACTTGCAACATTCCTGCACTCTAAGCTTTTGCGGCTATACTACTGAGGTTGAGCTGCTTGCTAAATTTGATCCAGTAATGAAACAACACATCAGCAGAGTCGAAAGTGGCCAATATAGTCATTCAAGTTACCTAGGAAACATCATTCAAAATGAGCTCATTAGGTCCATTAGTGGGAAGATCTTGGATGCCATTGTTGTAGAAATAAAACAAGCTAAATATTACTCACTCATTTTAGACTGCACTCCAGATATAAGCCACCAAGAACAGATGTCGATTATTATCAGAACTGTTAAAATTGGTGAAGTACCAGAAATAAAGAATACTTCTTGGGCTTTCTTGAGGCTTCAGAAAGTACAGGCCTGGGTTTATCAGTTCTGATTCTGAAGAGACTAGATGAACTGAATATTCACTTTGATGACTGCAGAGGACAGTCATATGACAACGGAGGGAACATGAAGGGCAAGAACAAAGGTGTTCAGGCAAGGTTATTAGAGAAGAACTGTCGTGCACTCTATGTTCCATGTGGGGCTCACACTCTGAATCTTGTAGTGGCTGATGCAGCTAAAGCTTCCACAGATGCCATCAGCTTCTTTGGCAACGTACAAAAATTGTACAACCTTTTTGCAGCGGCTACACAGAGATGGACAATCCTAAAGAAGCACGTGAACATAACACTCAAGTCTTGGAATGAAACCAGGTGGGAGAGCCGGTTTAAGAACATTGAGGCTGTGCGATACCACAGCCACAACATCAGAGAGGCCCTGTTGGAAGTCAGAAACAATGCCACGGATGCCATAGCCAGGACTGAAGCACAAGCACTTGCAGAGGAGGTAGGGTGTTATCGCTTTCAGATTTGCACAGTAGTATGGTATGACATTCTTCATGCAGTTAACCATGTGAGCAAACTTCTGCGGTCTCCTACAATGCAGTTTGATGTGGCAGTCAATCTCCTCACAAAAACAAAAGACTCACTCACCAGCTACAGAAACACAGGTTTTGTTGCATCACAAGTCGTAGCTAGGGACATATGTGAGGAAATGAATGTGGAGGCTGTGCTGAAGGAGAAGAGGCTCAGATCCACAAAAAAAACACTTTGCTTACGAAGCTCCTGACGAACCATTTACAGAAGCCTTAAAGAGGCTGGAAGTCAAATTTTTCAATGTGGTGGTGGATTGTGCCATCGGGTCAATAAATGAGAGATTCAAAACATTAGATGATGTGAGGGACATATTTGGGGTTCTCCTAAAATTCACCACAATGAACAAGGAAGACTTGTCCTGCAAGTGTAAAAAGCTCTCTAAGATACTAAGCTCTGGAGCTGACTCTGACATTAATGGAAGAGAACTGGCCCTCGAAATTAAGAACTTGCCGACTTTAGCCTTCACACAACAGACTGCATTGGAGCTTCTCTCCTTCATTCATCAGAAGCAACTGGAGGAACTATACCCAATCTCTGGGTTGCACTAAGAATTGCCTGCACTCTACCTGTGACAGTAGCGTCAGCCGAGAGGAGCTTCTCTAAGATGAAGCTAATCAAGAGCTACCTCAGATCTTCAATGGGGCAGGATCGCCTCAGTGGCCTTGGCATCATAAACATCAACCAGGACGTTGGCAGGGAGATTTCATATGATGATGTTATTGATGATTTCGTCCAGAAAAAATCTAGGAGGCAAAAATTTTGAAGATACGAACTATTCTGTATAACTGTTAGCTATTACACGATTGTATCGTAGAGTTAGTAATTGTTTGGTAGTTGATAATTGCATTATTTTTTATATATAGTTCTGTCATTTATTCTAAATAGTGTATAAGCTAATTTTCAGGAATTTCATGAAGAGTATTTTTTCTGTTTGTCTTCTGAAATTACATATTTGTTGTTTTGGACATAAATGTTTCATTAAAATTGTTTCATAATTGTTTTTTATTAACACAGCCTTTTTTTGTATGTGTGCTAAAGTGATGTAGTAAGGCGTGAGTTGGTGGATGGAGGAGTGGGGCCTCAAATGGGTATACTGCTTGGGGCCCCCCTAATAGCTAGAAACGGCCCTGTTTGTTATAAAGCAAATTTTTACATATTTTGAAAGCTTATACCACCCCATTCAAGAATCCATCGGGTGTACACCTGACCCCCGCTTGGCTTTTTCAATATGGCCCCCATTTTCCAAGATGGCCGGCGAAACTGAAAAATCCCATATCCTGGTCAATACTTGATGGATTTTGATGATCTTGGTGTCATTTCTAGGGGTTTTTAGGATGATGAGTCGATGTTGCCATATTTCTTCGCTGCTGGGCATCACAACTACAGTAGATATGGCCTCTTCTTCGTTCGATCTATGACGTGGTTACCTGAAGAAGTCTTAGATGCATTTATGAGAGGATAGGGTTCTATGCATCACATGATTGGACTCTGGAATGGGGTGCCAACCGACCAGTTCCTGGAGAGTACCTGGATGCGTCGTGGGAAGGGCCCTAGTGGTGTCATTGGTAACACCCAAAATCTACAAGTGATGGCCACGTGGGTATACAGCCTCAATGCTCGTGTGAGTCTGACTGCTGACCTCCTAGATATGAGTGAGCACCTAGAAACATTCCATCTGTACCACAAAGAGGAGGCAGGAGGTCGCATCAAACATGATGGAGAAGATCGCCAATCACTTCATGATTCCCTTTCTAAGTGCATGGACCCAATGGATCCAGAGTCACATCCAGGAGGCAACTTATACAATATTCAGACAGGGCAGCTTGCATCTCCAGATGCCAATGCCGATAGAGCTGTTAGTATTGGAAAGACGCAACTGGCACAGTATGGGTCATCATGGCCACAAGGCTTTTATGGCACCATTTCCAAACATGTCATCACCTTTGCAAGTAAAACGAAACATATCAAGGTGGGTGCCCACTTGGTTATGGACCAAGAAGCGATTTATGCACGCGTCATCGGTTTGCTGATGAGCGAACGCGAACGCGAACTTGACCCATGTATTCTCAACAGAGCTTGCGGCATGCCCACCCGCACTGTTCCAACCAGATGGCTTAATAAGAACTGCAGCTAAGTCCGCATTGAAGCAGAACTTGGGAGTGGAAACATCCTCTCGAACATGGGGGTCGACCAACGGTTGTTATCATGGATGTGTCAACTGTTTTGTGGACAGTCGACTGGCCTGCTAGTGGCACAGTTACTACATTTATCCAAACCTTCAAAGTAGGGTTACCGAAACATCTTTCTCATGCATCTGTAGTACTAGCTTTTGATTGCTACTATGATTTCTCTCCGAAATCAAGCACTCGGGCAATGAGAAGCAAGAGCAGCAGAGTTCACAAGCTGGACCTCAACACCCCATTGCCTACAAGAGACGCTGTTCTCACGTGTACCGCGAACAAGGAGCAACTAAACAGGCTGTTCTGTGAGCAAATCTTTGCTGACAGTGAGTATCTCGCAACTGTAACCCAAGACCATGAGCTAGTGCTTGCAGGATGACAGACCATACCGACTTCAATTGTGCGAGGCAGGAGTCGAGCAGCATTGGATCTCTCATCATCTCATGAAGAGGCTGACGTGATAATAACACAACACGCTATCGCATAAGCTGAAAGATTCTGATACCCGCATCTCCATCATTTGTGATGACACAGACGTGTTTGCCATGCTGACTCGCTTCTATGAATTTAAGAACCTAGGTTGTCCCATGATTATGGAGTCTCCAGTGCGTGGCAGAAAATCAGTGGACATCCGAGCAACTGTAACCCAGCACAAAGACATCTTCCCACAAATCCTCAAACTACACGCTTTGAGTGGTTGTGACACAGTTGCAGCAATACATGGCATCGGCAAAGCCACTGTTGCCACAGCCAAGAAGGGTCGGAAGCTAGACAAGCTGGGGTCCCTTGATGCATGCTTTGACCATATCGAGAAAGAGGCAACAGCGTTCATTGTTGCATGCTATGGGGATAAGAAATCCTCATCTCTTACTGAGTGTCGTCGAGTATGGGCTCAGAAGACAGGGAAGTCGGGAACTGCTGCACCCAAACTATGTTCTCTACCACCAACAACTGAAGCTTTCCATCAAAATGTGCTCAGAGCCCACTACACTGTGGCGAACTGGCTCGATGCACTAAAGTGTGACCCACCACCACTTGATCCTGTGCATTATGGGTGGGAGCGAGACGAGACAAACAGAGTTCTCATCCCAAAAACAGTTGGTGAAGGAGTGTGCTTAGCACCAGATGAAGTTCTGAAGCTAATCAGATGTGGGTGTGAATCATAATCAGCATGCAGGGGGAGTCGCTGCGGCTGCATGGGACGCGGAATCCCTTGCACAATGTTCTGTGCATGTGGCAGCGGCTTGGATTGCAACAATCCATTGACCCAAAACGCAAACGAAGAGCAGACTGATGATCCTGACGATCCTAACACAACCATGTCTTTTGATATTTGCCCCCAATAAATAGTTACCTAATGTGAATAACTGCATCAAAGTTGTCAATGCCAATCCCCCAGCTAGGTGTGAGCTTTGTTTTGCTTACGAGGTCATATCTTGTAGCTTTGCAACCTTCCATAGAATGCATGTGCCTTGCACTTCAACATAAATTGTGGTTTATATCCGAATATCCATATCCATATAATGTGGGTTATGTCATTTAAGCATTATGATCTGGTTTTATCTGCAGAAAAGATGTTAAGAGCTCAGCAGTTAGCTAGATTGTAGAAATTGTCACTGAAATAAAGCAAATACAGTGATGTCAACTGTGGCATTATCATATTTTAAGGCCAAACTTTAACCTCAAATGACCTTGACTTGATCCATGGAGTTGCAAAATGATATCCTACTGTTATCATGTGCCTATAGAACTACTCAGTCTCGCCCAAAACCAAAACGACAGTAAGATCACCAAAATATCTCCACGACTGCCCGGGATATGGGATATTCCTTATTTCGGGGGGCGTTTGACCTCCAATGACCTTGAGTATTGACGAATGTGGGTCAAAAACGACTCCCAAAGTATCTGCAACCCCTCCAGATCGACTCATCATCCTAAAATACCCAAGAAATGACACCAAGATCATCAAAATCCATCAAGTATTGACCAGGATATGAGATTTTTCAGTTTCTCCGACCATCTTGGAAAATGGCGGCCATATTGAAAAAGCCAAGCGGGGGTCAGGTGTACACCCGATGGATTCTTGAATGGGGTGGTATAAACTTTCAAAATATGTCAAGATTTGCTTTATAACAAACAATGCAGGGTTCCCACCCCGTGCAACCGGACTATGTGCAGTCTGCAAACATATTAAAATTAAGCATTAAGCACGTAGCCTAAAAAGAGACCCTAATAGAAATCTCAAGTAATTAGTATCAAGCTAATCATGTCATTAATTAGCTAAATAATAATATACAGCATGTCATTTATAAGGTTAGACTTAATTTACTTGAGTGTGATAAAAGTTTGACCTAGCCTAAATGAAATTATACTAGCAAGTTTAAAGGAACAGACCTAGAGGCTAGGGCTTTATCTATTTAATTTGGCTAATAAGGTATTAGTACATTACCTAATTATAAAAAATTCAACTTACCAAGTAATTCAATATCCATGATAAGCTTAGAAAGCAATTAACTCACGACAAGGATTAGATATTCTTTTGAATTTTTAAGCAAAGTCTTATAGCCCCTATTTGAGCTAAATACCCTAGTAAAATCTAGATTAAACCTGGAATAAAAAATAGCCTATAAGTACTAATAACAGCTTAATAAGTACTTAATAACAGCTAATAAATAAAAATATGAAATTATCTTATAACTTTCTGATCCTGAATTTATAATATGATATAAGGCTAGCATTTCTCCAACTTTTACAAGTATTATTTTTTTATTTTGCCCGAATTCAGCCCCCCCCCCCCACCTTGCTCGTACGCCTATGGCTGAAACCAATCTGTTGCTGATCAGATTAATCTCCACACTAGTATTTATATACTGTGTGATAAAGCGTACTCAGCAGTATTGCTACAATGACGCTACCGATCAACCAACCAACGAAAAAAAGCTGGGGAAACAAGAAGAACATGTGGTAACAGCTGTATGGCAAACGGTGTACTTGAAACCAGGGTTGTACTGGGTAGATACCCGGGTAGGTACCCACTTACCCGCCCGGGCAGGGTTTTTTCTTTTTTTTTTCTTTTATAGTTCAAAAATTAGGATCCGATTTCAATAGTGAATATGATTCAACATTATTCAGTTGTTATTAATGAACTTCAATTTACTAAAACCTGTCATTTTCTTATAGGAAACAGACTGAGTTCCTACTCAAATATGAATTTGTAGCCTACTAAAGTGATGGAAATATGGAAGTGAAAAATCAGATCTTTTCTGCAAAACTTTATTTTTTATCTGCCAACAGTATATTGTAAATCTAAGTTTATTCATTCATGAAATAAGAATTTTTGTTTTTTATACAAGGTTCTTACATCTGCCAAAAGTGTACTGTAAATCTAGGTGTCGCTATTCACTCATGAAATAAAAGAGGCGGTAGCAACAAGTATATTTCATATGAAGAAAATGTTCCATCAATTCGCAACTACCAGTAGCATGATAATCTTTTCATTCTTCAAACTATTCTAGAATACATATAAAATGGTATGTATTTGAGAAAATTACAGATGAAAATAACTAAAATCTTTTTGAAAATTAAAATAAATGACAATCCATTTTCCGCATTATTGCTCAACATAGTTTAGACTTTAGACCATCATATTTCTGTGTGACCGAAAGGCTAACCTGTAAACTAACAATTTTACCACAATTAAGAAGAGCAAGAATTTTTTTGTTTTACCAATCTTCATCCTCGCTCCGTTTGAGGATTTGATGACACTTACCCAATTTTTTTTGCCTTTTCTACTCCTAATCTGTACTGTAGTTTACTGTGTACGAAGCCAAAAGTGGAAAATAGGCGCTCAACAGATGCAGAACTTACTGGTAAAGAACTGATTTGCTTTATGATGATTTCTAAACATAATAAACCACAATCTTTGTTATCTAATCTAAGCATAAGAGGCTTGAAGTATTTAAGAAACCAGTAAAACCCACTTTCACCTTATCAAAAAAAAAACAACGGTTTTTTACAACCCTGCTTGAAACGCAACAAAGAAAAAAAACCAGCTTTAACATTGCGCCCACCTAAATTTAACAAATGAAAGGAGTACTCCAATTGAAGAAGCCAAGACTTGTCTGATAATAATTGACTCGGTAAGTGAACCGTTGAATTTCTAGGCCCCGGTTTAGTGATAGCAGTTTAAACTAGGTCCAGTTAAATCTTAGACCTAAGTCCTAACATTAATTTATAGTTTAACAAAGGTTACGGTAAATTATCCTAACCTAAACTTGTGAGGAATCCTACTGTGAACCTCAATTTACTCTACCTGCTCTGGACTATTTCCAAAATCTCTAGGCTTACCCTACTCTGAAGTTAGACTGGGGATGTTAGGGATGGGTTAATTGGGAACTAATTCATACAGAGCATTTTTCATATCAGTATGACAACTCATGAATGAGATGAGGTGACTTGGTAGCCTAATTATATTAGATTTGACATACTAAACATATTTTCTAAACCTGAGAATATTGTATTTCTATCTGTACCTGTATAATGCTTCTTGAAGCTAAACATTCCTAATCCCTTTAATCTTTTTTTTATACAGGGTGTCTCAAAAGTCACTATCTATTTTGAAAAATAATGGGAATTACGAAAAACTGGTTTAAGACATGAAAAATATATTTATTTCAAAGTAAGTGCCACAAAGAATTAGTGCTATTTATTTATCTGTCTCCACATGGCGACCATCAGTGTCTCTACAGAGCTCAAAGCGATAAGTTGTTTCCCGGAACACACTTTCCAGCATTTGAAGTGTTATTTTCTGAACTGCATCGGTAATACGATTTCGAAGTTCGGCTACATCACAATTCTTCTACCAGTGTACACCTTAGACTTAATGAAACCCCAGGCGAAAAAATCTAATGGTGTTAAATCGGGTGAACGTGCTGCCCATGGTTGTGTTCCTCCACGACCAATCCAGCGACCGGGGAAGCGTCTGTCAAGATAATCACGTACAATTATTGCATAATGGCACGGTGCTCCATCCTGCTGAAAAACTACTGTGTCAAGAATGCCATCTGTAAGAAGTTGAGGTTCGAGGAATTGTTCAAGCATGTCAAGATAATAAACCAATTAACTTTTTTAAATACACAAATTTGCACCAGAAGTACATATCTTTATGCCAGCATAGCATTTTAAAAAAAAACATCTAATGTCACCGAAATAGATAGTGACTTTTGAGACACCCTGTATATTTATCCCCTTAAGCAAGGGGTTATTTTGGTTAAATGTCTTCAAGTATCTTTTACTATATTTTAATGCTCTTATTACGCTGCAGACTAGTTTGGTTACCCGGCGTTATATGACCGTAGATGTGACCATGCCTGAATACAATATTTTAATTGAGACTTAATTTTGCACATATAAGAATTATACATTCTGCAAATGATTTCCATGCTTTTGTAGCTAACTTACCTCTTGATAATACCGAACATTTAATTAACCCTTTTGCCAGCTTCTAAGCGCTGTTTAGAAAACTTAAGACCATTAATAATACATATAATGTAAACGACATAATTAAAAACTACCAGAAATTAGGGGCACACTTATGAAAGATAAAAAAAAATCTGGATAGGAACATAGTCTGATGTAACTATGACAGGAATTCAAAGAGTAGGCATACTAAGTGCATTATGACAGGAATTCAACCTAGAATACGAGCAAGGAATGACTACAGTTGTTGAATATTAGGAAGTAGTCAGTGTTGAGCACATTACTTTTTTAAAGTAACGGTGTTACTTGCAGTAGAAAGTAACGTCATTACTAAAGTGACCATATTTTTAGGAGCAAAAAGCGGGACATTTTTCTATTTTTGGAGTTATAAACTAAAATGACTATATTTTCAGGAGCCAAAAGCGGGACACCTCTCTACCTCATATATATATATATATATATATATGGAACATAATTACACTGGTCTACAAATTTTGAAAAAGTTTGTGCTTCGGAGATAAAATGTTTCCTATTATGGATTTTGGGGTGCTGAAAACGAATATGACCATAAAAACAGTCGATTGGCTACAGTTTCCAAGAAAATTTAAGTTACACATTTTGCGTATATGTATACCATATATTAGTAACATACCTGTATAATGCAGTCACTTATATTGATTCAACCCGTCGCTTCTTTGCTTGTCTCTTGTATTCAACTTCTGGAGCATCTCTTGTTATTGTCCAGCAGTAGTCTGCTAACAATGATGGACTCCATTTCCCCTGGTAGCGTTTCTCCATCGCTGAGATATCCTGGTGGAAACGTTCACCATGTTCATCGCTAACTGCTCCGCAGTTGACCGGAAAAAATTCCAGGTGCGAATGGAGGAAATGTATCTTTAAAGACATATTGCAGCCCATTTTTTGATAGGACAACAGCAGGTTTTCCACCAGCTCCCTGTAATTGTCAGCTTTGGTATTTCCAAGAAAATTGGTTGCTACTAACCAGAAAGCATTCCACACTGTCTTCTCCTCACCACCTAGGATACGGTCGAACTCCTCATCTCTAAGAAGCTCGCGGATCTGTGGACCAACAAATACACCCTCCTTGATTTTTGCTTCACTGAGCTTTGGGAATTTACCACCGAGGTACTTAAAAGCTGCCCCCGTTTTATCCATAGCCTTAACAAAATTTTTCATGACGCCCAGTTTGATGTGTAAGGGTGGTAACAAAATCTTGCTCGATTCTACAAGTGGAGGATACTGAACATTTTTTGTTCCAGGTTCCAATGAGTGTCGGAGTGGCCAATCCTTCTTGATGTAATGAGAAGTCCTAGCCCGACTACCCCATTCACACAGAAAACAGCAATACTTAGTGTAGCCCGGCTGTAGTCCAAGCACGATAGCAACAACTTTCAAGTCACAAAACCTGCCACTGATGTTTGTCATAGTTTATGCAGTTCAAAAGTTGCTTCATGTTGTCATATGTTTCCTTCATGTGGACTGCATGACCAACTGGAATTGATGGCAATACGTTGCCAACATGCAACAAAACAGCTTTTAGACTCAACTTCGATGAATCAATGAACAGTCTCCACTCATCAGGATTGTGAATAATGTTGAGAGCTACCATCAGACCATCGATGTCGTTGCAAGCTACAAGGTCACCTTCCATGATGAAGAATGGGACAAAATCTTTTTGACGGTCACGAAACTTACACACTCTAACATTTTCAGCGAGGAGATTCCACTGCTGCAATCTGGAGCCCAACAGCTCTGCCTTACTCTTTGGCAGTTCTAAATCTCTGATAAGGTCGTTTAATTCATTTTGAGTTATCATGTGCGGTTTAGAAGATGTCAAGTTATAAACAAATTCAGGGTCTTGTGAAGTTGAAGGCCACAAGTTTCGCGGGTTCCTTCATTCTCCTCGTCCTCTGACTCCAGGGAGAATGAGTGTGGGGGCTCAGGAACGGGTAGTCCTTCGCCATGACTGAGGTACCGGGCGTATAGTAGAGGGTATATTCGGATATTGTAAAATCCACTTTTTCTTCTTGCAAATATCTTTCTTGACTGGAGGCACCATGCAGAAGTAACAATTGCTGACATGATCTGTTGGTTCCCTCCACACCATTGGCACTGCAAAAGGCATAGATTTCCTTTACCGATTCAACCACTGGCGAAGGTTTGTTGCACAAGTATTGCAGCATATGTGTGGGGCCCAGCTCCTGTCCTGATCTCCAATCTTACAGCCAAAATAAAGGTGATAGGCTTTCCTAATCACGGCGGTTATAGCACGCTTTTGTGATGCAAAAGTCAATTCTCCACAAACATAACAGAAGTTATCTACACTGTTCACGCAATTACGAGGCATCTTTGTTCAAATTAGGCTGAAAAAAAATTCAGTTTCAAAAGCAAACACTAAAGAGAGTTTGACAAGGGTGCAGTGTATGACTTTCGCGAATGAACTGATGCTGTGGCGTAATATGTAGACGCCTGTGACACATCGACGCCTTGACTCTACTGCGCATGCGCGTAGTTATATTTTTTTATTTTAATAAATTAATGTAATTACATTGCATTTTAATAATTTTAAATTAGGTAAGGTTAAGTTAGGTTGGTATTCCATTTATATTAATATCAAAAACATTATGGGAAGCAATGTTAAAATGATCCAATCTATTTTTTAATAAATAATTTACAAATACATAATGTAATAGATAAATTTAAAATTACATTTTATTGTATATATATGTATATATTTACATTAATTTATTAAAATAAAAAAATATAACTACGCGCATGCGCAGTAGAGTCAATGCGTCGATGTGTCACAGGCGTCTACAATTCTACATATTACGCGACAGATGCAGTCCAGTTAGTAAGTAGGGTGCAGGGTTGCTTGATATCTTTATAAATAGAGCCAATTGGCAATTTTAGGCATCATTTTCGTATTCAGTGACCCAAAATTAGTAAAGATTGACTACTTTTATTTCCGAAGCATTTTGGCTGTAGACCAGTGTTATTACTTCACTGCTTGTATTTTTCTCTTGAGTATATAATTATGAAAAAAATTAACTCAACTGAGAATGGCTTATATCTATGACATACCAATACACAATATTATCGTACTTGCTTTTCAATTCCCGTACTTTTCAGTAGATGAAATCTTCTGAAGTAACTCCGGAGTTGATTTCAACATAGTGTAGAACTCCATACAGGTTTGATTGAAGTTTATTTTAGTTAAAAGTAAAGTTTTTAGAGTTGAGACTTTCAGTTGTGCTTTCTCAGATGTCCACGTCTTATTCATTTGAGAGAAAGCATGTTCAGTCGAAGCATTAGTTCCTGGAAGACAGAGTATGAACTGAACTAATGCTGACATTCGTTGATGATTGACATCTCTGGCCTTGAAATGAGTGAATACTTCCACCCAGCGCTGATCTGTTGATAATTTAGATGCATTCCACTCTGCTACTTTCTCATCACTAATGTACTTTGCAAAACACGTGAACTCATCAAATAATTCAGTGTCAAATTTGGGGTCAAATAGTTGTTTTTCAGCAGCAAAATCCATTGTTTTCTCAACAACTGACCACTTTGGAACTTGTTTTAATAAAGCCCACTGCATACACTCAACGTTTGGCAAGTGGCCCGACCACTGATCCAAGTACTTAACATGTGTGTCATAAAACTCAACTAATATTTTCTTTACAGATAAGGAATCATTAGAATCAATCAACCCATCTTGTTCAAATTTGTTTACAAGACTCCTGACTGAAAGTGGCACAAACACATTATCTTTCTTTGATTGCAAATTATCCTTCAGATCAGAAATTGCACTCATCACTTCCACAACTGATATATGTTCACCCTCAATCTTTAAAACCACTTGGTGAAAGGTGGCTGCTTGACAGTGCACAAAGTTGAGCCAGATCTCTGATTGTGGGTTTTCAAAAAAGTTTTTCAGTATCACTGGACACTTGCTTTGGCTCAGAAAGTATGATCTTAGACCAGGGAACAACTTAAGTATTCTTTCAACTGCAGGCATTAATGCCAACCACCTTGTTTTACGATATCCCTGTAACTGTTTATATTCAATGTCCACAAAATCACAAAACTCTTTCAGCTCTTCTACTCGAACAGTATAGATGTAAGATAGAAATATGAATATATTTTTACAACCACTGTTTCCACATCAATTGGCAGACAGTCACTGGCAGACTGAACAGCATTATGTACAACATGTGCAAAACAACCAATCCCAATTAGTTTTCTACCAATGTAGTCATTTAGCTTCCTGAAAATTTTATTCACTCCTTTTCTTGCAGCACCACCAAAATTACAGTTAGTGTTATCACCACAGAAAGCAGCTAATTTTCTGCCCAGGTCATGCTCTTCAATAACACTGGTCAACAAAGATTTTTCATCAGAGTAAACTTTGTGTTGGCTAGATAGCATTTTTCACGCTGATTCCAAAACTGCATTCAGATTTTTTCTAGCACGTATAATTTTCAAGATGAAGGCATATATATAAAAACACAGATTTAACCATTTTAAATAGGCAAAATACTACTATTTCAACATTTGATTGTGTTTATTTTATTGTGTTTTTTTAGTTTATTCATCTTATTTATTTCAATTATCTTAATTATACATCTTATGTATTTCAGGTGTGAGCTTTTACGTCTAGCAGCATTGTGATTCAGGCAACAACGCCGTGCTTTGTTTGTCAAAAGATCAGTCCAGTCCAAGAACTTGTTGTGTCAAGTTGGTGTACATTTTTTTTTAATTTATAGTTTGCTCAGGTCAGTCAACATGCCTCGACAATGTAAGAATGACCCCGACAAGTTCTGTTTCGTATGCGGCCAGTTGACAACTAAAACACAGCGACGAATATTACAACCGACATTAAGAAAATATACAAGCTATACTTTGGTTGCCATCTAGGTGACCAAGATAAACCATGGGCGCCACATCAAATCTGTTCTGGCTGTTCAAATGGATTACGTGATTGGCTTAACAAAAATAAAGCTTCAATGCCATTTGCCATACCCATGATATGGAGGGAGCCGAGAGATCATCATGAAGACTGTTATTTTTGTAGTGTGAACTTAATGGGGTTTTCTGCCAAGAACAAACACCAGATTGTATGTCCAAACTGGATTCAGCACGTAGACCAGTAAAACATGATGAAACATTGCCCATTCCAATTCCCCCAAGTGATAGGCTAGATTCTTCATATATGACATGGAAAGTGATGAAGGTGCAACTGGCGTTTCCGGACCATCTACAGAACCAGAGTACACTTTTGAAGGTAGACATTTAGAGCCTAAAAGTTAACCCAAGGACAGTTGAATGATCTTGTTAGAGACTTATCGCTGTCTAAAGAGAAATCAGAGCTTCTCGCCTCAAGACTAAAGGAGAACAATTTACTTGAGAACAATGTTCGTATTAGTTACTACCGAAAGCGGAATTTTGAATTAACAGCATTCTTTTCAGTAGACGGTCCTCTCTGTTATTGCCATGACATCAATGGACTATTTACAGCCATATCTCAGACGTATGTGGCATCTGAGTGGCACCTCTTTATTGATTCGTCGCAGAGAAGCCTGAAAGCAGTTCTTTTGCATAATGGTAATATAATGCCATCCATCCCCATTGCCCATTCCGTCCATCTAAAAGAGACATATGACAATATGGATATACTACTTAAGGCAATCAAATACGACAGTCATCAATGGAATGTTTGTGGAGATCTAAAAGTTATAGGAATGCTTATGGGTATGCAGTCAGGATTCACAAATGGATATGTGAAAACTTTCTTGGAAGCAACAAGTCACCTGCGTATAAGGATGGAGTCAAGAACCTCCTTGATGCCTTCAAAGAAATGGAGTGTCGAATGTCGTTAAATATTCACTTCCTGCATTCCCACTTAGATTTCTTTCCTGAAAACCTTGGTGCAGTGAGTGACGAGCAAGGAGAGCGCTTCCATCAAGATATTCAGATGATGGAGAAGCGCTACCAAGGATATTGGAATGAAAGCATGATGGCGGACCATTGTTGGATGCTGTATCGTGACAATCCAGGCCAAATTTACAAAAGGAAATCACACTCACAGCGCTTTTAATAAAATAATGTATATATTCTTTATTTATAAGTACATTGAATAAAGTATATGATGTATTTGTTGTTTAGCATTCCTAAGTGTGATCTATACATCCATAAATTTTCTTATAGCAATATCAAAAACTTAAAAATATCAAAACCAGTGTATCTATATAACTCTACGTGCTAGAAAAAAATAAAACCAGATTCGGAATCAGCGCGAAAAGTGCATTAAGAAAAGTGTGATCATGTTTGTGATGAGAAAAAAAGTTTCATTTTGTTGGCCAGTGTAATTATCAGTTAACTATTTCACCACAATATCTGAGGTTTCTCCAGACTGAGATTTAAAGTCAATAAGCTTCACTTGAGCACCTTCATATGGCTGAAAGAAGGAAATTAAAACAGGAAACAGCTTGATGTTTCGATGGTTGCTTGCATCAGTTAGCAATGTTATGCAATGAGCATCCTTTAATTGTTTTTTTAATTCTGTTTCAGCATATGGTGCAAATACATTTGAAACAATCGCTTCGCACTTTGTTCTGGCACATGAAAATTTTGGTTCAAAGCATGTTTTCAAAATTTTTGTTGCACAGTCAGTAGATCTGAAGCTTTGATTTTCCCTGACTGTATGGTAAGCCCACAAACCCTCAGCAGCAGCTACTTCTAAATCCTTATTACTAGGCGTCACACTTTTAAAATAATCACTCACTATCTTACTAGATGAAGCACCGATATCAACCGATTTGTGTCTTTTCGAGCCAAGATGCTTAGTAATATCATTAATCCCACCATGTCCAATGCTGAAGTCACTTCTACATTTCTCACACCGTACATCACTTTCTGTTGTTGTTTTTGTAATAAATGGATATTTAGACTGCAGATGTACATTAAATGTACACTTCCTTTTAGCTTTAGACATTTTGTGTTGTTAAACTAGGCCTACGACCTCAAGTACGATACAATTAATAACTTTCCTTATCCTTCAAACAAAAAAGTTTAACCTAGCTGCAAAAGAAAAAAAATGAGGCAGGGATAAAAATTAATTAAGGCTATTAATTAAGCAAACATAAAAACATAAAAGCGTTACACTACAACACAACTTTACACAGAGGCCGCTAATGAAACACTGAAACGCTAGTCGGGAATCACGGCACTGCCGCACGGCGACATGTATCGTACCAGTTCAGTTTGCAAGTTAGTATTTAGATTTGGAATTCGGAATGTGGCATAATTCTATTAATTCATAAAAGACATCTAATGTCTAATGTAACAGTAATTTTAATAAAGCGGGACATTTATGAAAATTTGCTCCCAATGCGGGACATTTTCGGGACATTTTGAAAAGAGGGACACATGTCATAAATTCGGGACTGTCCCGTCCAAAATCGGGACTCTTGTCACTTTATTCATTACAACTACAGTTACTTCTACGAAAAAGTAATGCGTTACAGTTACCGTTACCGTTACTTTTTTAATAAACTAGAAAATATAGTATTTCTCAATATAAGACTATGATATATCTACATCGCAATTATAAAAGAATTTCTGAATATCGAGCAAATATTTAATTAAAGTCAGATATGTAATACAATGAAACAAAACCTGATTTTAGACTTATACTTAAATACTAAGCAATACAATTTAACAATTTTACCATTTGAAATAATATTAATAGCGATCAATAGATCTTAAGTAAAAAACTAAAAATGTAAAATAAAATTGCTCTTTGCTCTTAGTATTATAAAAACGAAAATTATTGAATAGAATACACTAAATTAAATCATGAATAAAAAATTACAAAATGCTTAAAGGATCAATGGATTATTCATACAAGAAAAAAATAGAAATTTTAAAAGAAAGTAACGAGTAACGAATAATGACTGAAAATGGAATGAAAAGTAACGGGGTTACCAATTTCGTTACAATCTAAATAAAATAACGGCGTTACCAATTTCGTTACAATCTAAATAAAATAACGGCGTTACCGTTACTAAATAAATAACGGCGTTACTCCCAACACTGGAAGTAGTAATAGGTCAAAATTACTTTGTAAAAAGGAGGGTACGGCCTTATAGAGTTATAGATTTGTGGGATGTTTTTGTCACTGACTGGGCCAGAATACAATGGGTTGGTTGCATTTAAATAAGACATTCAACATAATATGTTAGAAGTCAGATGAAGGTTTCTTTTCAATTTAAAATATGCCACACACACACACACACACACACACACACACACACACACACAGGCATATTAGGAAATTATTGAATAAAAATAAATTAGATAATACATTTATAAAACAAAACAAGAACAACTTCGGAACGACATTAATTCCCCAGCCTATATTTGTGACCCTGACCTTTGGTGCAAGGACCTCATTCTTACTCGCGACACATCGTCTTGTGACGATATATATGAAGTTTCATCAGTTTATGTTTAGTGGTTCAAAAGTTATGACACAGACACGAAAAAAGAGCCATTTAACCTTTAATCTCTAGTTCTGATTTTGGCTGCGATGCAGAGACCTGATTCTTACTCGCGACGATATACAGTGTATATATATATATATATATATATGAAAATTATTTCACGAAAGTGATACGTGAAAAATATTTATAATGAATAAAACCACGAAGGGAAAAGAAACACAAAGTGGTGCTCAAGCGCTTTCGTCTAATGACATCCTCAGGAACACTGAAGTAAAAGGAGAGTTCAAGACAATATATAGGTTACAAAAATAGTATATATATATATATACACACAGTGTGTATATATATATATATATATATATATATATATATATATATATATATATATATATATATAGTAAGTATAGAAATAAAATTGTGGGAGGAGCAAATACATTTGTACGGAAAACTGACAATTTTAGCACTTTGCCCGAAATTCAACATAAATTCAAATGGCTTGTTTACAACCAATTTATGTTGAATTTCGGGCAAAGTGCTAAAATTGTCAGTTTTCCGTACAAATGTATTTGTCCCTCCTACAATTTTATTTCTATACTTACTATATATACATATACTGTATTTTTTTGTAACCTATATATTGTCTTGAACTCTCCTTTTACTTCAGTGTTCCTGAGGATGTCATTAGACGAAAGCGCTTGAGCTGAGCACCACTTTGTGTTTCTTTTCCCTTCGTGGTTTTATTCATCATATATATATATATATATATATAGGCAGGAAGGCGAGGCCAAGGGCAAAAGCCCGCAAAAGCGCCCCTCCCATAGAAGAAGAAGAGAGCCAAAATCAAGGTCCGGGGTTGTCGAGATGTCTGGACACTGCGTTTGAAAGATGGGAGGTCATAGACAGGAGGAAAGATAGATTGATGAAGCCTGTTCCAGAGTTGACCATTTGAGTAGATGAAAGACTGAAAATACCGATTAACCCTTGCATTAGATAGTTGGACAGAAAAGGAATGAGAAAGTGGAGAAAGTCTGGAACTGCGTGCTCTCCTTAAAGGAGGAGGCATGCAGCTAGAGAGTTCAGAAGAACAATGTCCGTTATAATAGCAATAGTAATGAGAGAGTGAGGCAACATTGTCTTCAATCTCTCTCTCTTCACTGCAATCAGTAAGAGGCGGGGAATTGATGAGATGAAAAGCCTTTGATTTCACCCGGTCAAGTACGGCTGTGTGGGTTGAACCACACGACACATGAGAAGCATACTCCATACAGAGGCGAACAAGACCCCTGTACAGAGACAGCAACTGAGTGGGGGTGAAGAAACCGCGGAGGCAGTACAGCACACCTAACCTCTTAGAAGCTTTTTTAGAAAGAGAGTATATGTGATCTTTCCAGGAAAGATCACGAGAAAAGGAAACGCCAACAATGTTAAGAGAAGAGGAAGGATTGAGTTGTGTTGTTGAAGGTAAGTGGCAGTGCTCTGCTCGTTACTTTATAAATATGTTACCGTTACCGTTACTACAGTCTAAATGTAACGCCGTTATCGTTACAGTTACCATTTTTAAAAAGTAACGAGTATCGGCACCGTTACTCGTTACCGTTACTTTTAATGAAATGTAAATATATTATATATATGCATAGGTATATTATAATTTATATATACATAAAATATTATATTATATAAACATTCGCTTGTGCGAGTATGTGTTGGTTTGTATCCACTGGTTAATGCATAGGCTATGAAGTCTGTGCATGTCTTCATTGCGTTGTTATGACTTATAAGGCATAATATTTTTAAAAAAGTGAAACAAAATTACTGCAAGATTTATTACTAAGAATTGCAACATAACAGAGGATGTAGCATACTATTGATACTAATTTACTAATGCTAGAATATACGAGGAAAGTTTAGTTTTGCAAAACAATAATACGAAATGCTAAAGAAATGAATCAAATGAGTTATTGTGCATGGCAATGATAATTGAAATTTATTAGCTAAATATACAAACTTAAGAGCTATTATTCAAAAGATCTTTATTGGCCTTTAAGAAAACAAGCTTCTCAAAAGTTGCATCTAAGAGCGAGCATCGTTTCGGACGCAGTATATCCTTCCCTACTGAATAAAACCGCTCAACAGCGGCACTAGATGGTATACGAGTGTTAAGTTTAATAAACATATTTTTAAAGTTAGTGGATGGGAAGGATGCAGAGATAACGTGCCGTGAACGCCCAGATGAGAGGAATGACGAAACCTCTGTTGAACTTAGGTCCCTCCCTGCTCCAGGGTTCTTCGCCTTTTTACTTTGACAGTGCTGTCAGTGTAGGGGGAGAGGGTGGATGGGGGTAGGCTGCCACCATGCCAACGACCAACATGCACATCTCGCTCATAGTGAAGGGACAAATTTTTAACGGTTACTGAATAATGAATGAGGATCGAAAGAAACTAATTGCGAGCTACGATAAAAAAGTAACGAGTAACGATTAACGAATGTACTGTATTTCCCTAAAAAAGTAACGTCGTTGCTGAAAGAGTTACTTGATTTGAAATGTAACGCCGTTACCACTACCGTTACTAAAAAAGTACCGCGTTACGTAACGGCCGTTACTTGTAACGCGTTACTGCCCAGCTCTGGTAAGTGGATAGTCGTGTGGAAGATTATGACGAGTAGACAGATGGAGGAACTGAGTTTCTGAGGCATTGAAAGCCGCAAGGTTATCTCCGCCCCAATCAGATATAGCAGAAAGATCAGAGGTCAGGTGTCTCATAGCCGTCCCACGTGAATCATGAAGTGACTGCTGTGAGGGACGCTTTGGGAAGCGGGTGGAGAAATGAAGAGTGGAATCATCGGCATAGGAGTGAATAGGATAGGAAGTGCGAATTAAAAGATGATTAATGAATAAAAGGAAAAGAGTGGGTGACAGGACAGAACCCTGAGGAACACAACTGTTAATAACTTTAGGAGAAGGACAGTGGTCATCTGCAACTGGAGTATAGATCGGCCAGAAAGAAAATTAGAGATGATGGCACAGATAGAAGGATAGAAACCGAAGGAGGGCAGTTTCGAAATTAAAGATTTGTGCCAGACTCTATCAAAAGCTTTCGATATGTCCAGCACAATAGCAAAAGTTTCACCGAAATCCCGAAAGGAGGATGACCAAGAATCAGAGAGATATGGAAGAAGATCGCCAGTAGAGCGTCCCTTGCGGAATCCATACTGACGATCTGAAAGAAGATTGTGAGAAGATAGGTGTTTGAGAATCGTCCTATTAAGGATAGATTCAAAAACTTTGGAAAGGCAAGAAATCAAAGCAATTGGACGATAGTTGGAGGGTTAAGAGCGGTCACCCTTCTTTGGGACAGGTTGAGTGAAAGCAAACTTCCAGCAGGAAGGAAAAGTACCAGATGAGAGACAAAGGCGAAAGAGTTTGCCTAGGCAGGGTGTCAGCACAAAAGCACAGTTCTTAAGAACAACAGGAGGAACAGCATCAGGACTATACGCCTTCCTAGAGTTGAGCGCAGATACGGTAGAAAAAACATCTTTAGAAGAGATTCTAATTTCAGACATAATAAAGTCAGAGGGAAGAGATGGAGGAACAGCACTGGAATCGTCCAGGGTTGAATTGTAAACGAAAGTTGAGCGAAGAGTTCAGCTTTGTCAAGAGAAGAGACGGCAACTGTGCCGTCGGAATGAAAAAGAGGAGGGAAAGAAGAGGAAGTAAAATTGTTGAAGAGGTTCTTAGCTAGATGCGAGAAAGAGCGAGAAGAATTAGAATTGGATAGATTTTCACATTTTTGTTGGATGAAAGAATTTTTGGCGAGTCGAAGAACAGATTTTGCACGATTCCGGGCAGAAATATAAGCTGAGTGAGAGTCAGGAGTTGGATGGCGATGGTATCTTCTGAAAGCCTCCTCTCTGTTGCGGATAGTATTAGAACAAATAAAGTTAAACCAAGGTTTTTTTGCATTAGTAGTAGGAATAGAATATGGAATGTACGCCTCCATGCCCAATAGAATAACCCCTGTGATGCGCTCTGCACACTCACAAGGGCCCCCGCCACGGAAGCAGTAATCATTCCATGGGAAATCAGAGACGTACTGCCTAAAGGTCTCCCAATCAGCGGCGCCGAAGTGCCAAAGGCGCCTCCTTCTGGGAGGATCCAAAGGCCGAATTGGAGTGATAGGACAGGAAACAGATATAAGATTGTGATCGGAGGAGCCCATCGGAGAGAAAAGTTTCACAGCGTAAGAAGAAGGATGAGAGGTAAGAAATAAATCTAGAATGTTGGGTCTATCTCCAAGACGATCGGGGCTACTAGGGTGCTGTACAAATATAAGGTTGTAACATATATTCTGCTCTATTTTTTAGCTCATTCAGAACAAAAATTAAATGACTTATGAGAACAAATTTGCTCGAATTTTTAGTTTATTCACAACAAAAATTAAATGACATAGTGACAAATTAATCATCAATATAATTCCCTTCTTTTTCTATAACCTCCTCCCACCTGTAGAAAAGTTTTTTTAGGCCACGTTCGAAGAAATCCCTTGGTTTCAAGTTAAAAAAAAGCGATCACTTCGTTTTCGATAGCTTCCCTGGATTGCAACTTTTGTCCATCTAGGACCTCTGCGATTAATTAATGCAGGACGTTTTTCTTGTAATGCCATCTTCAATCGTTGGAGTTGTTGGCAGTAGATTTCAGCTGTGATTGTTTAGTTATCTGGCAGAAGCTCAAAATGAATAATTCCTTGCATATCCCACCAAACGCATAGCAAAATTTTCTTTGGATGGGGTCCATTCCTTGGCTGAGGTTCAGGCTTTGTTTCACGGCTGAGCCACTGATGTCGACCCTTAATATTGTTATAGAGGACCCATTTTTCATCCCCAGTGACGATCCGATTCAAAAACGGTGCTGCAGTTGCCGAGAATGCAGTGATGTGCAAATATCGATTCGATGTTGAAGATTCGCTTGTGACAAATCATGCTGAACCCATTTTCCAACCTTCACTACTTTTCCTACTTTTCCTTTTGTATCATTCTGTATCGTGATAAAACATGTGCGAACCTGTCGCCGCGTGTATTTTGCAACATTTCTAAAACTATTTCACATTATCTTGAGGTTATTCTATTATCTATCGTCCGTTTTCTAATCGAGCAGAATTTATGTTACAACCTGATACTTCATTGGTAGTTATGATTATGTAATATATAAATATTGTTTACAAGGGCAATATTTTAGGACAAATTAATAGAGTTAAAATGAGAAACAAATTGTGTAAGCAGTATGAATTAACGTATTAAATTTATGTTGAACGGTTCAAAAGTTATGGTACGGACCTCCATTTGACCTTTGATTTCTCTATCTATGCAGGGATGTGGGAACAATGAGGGCCGCGAGGGCGACTGCCCCCACAACTTTAAAAGCGTGGGGGCGACGCCTAGCCCCCTCCGAACGGTCGGGATCTCGCCCTCTAACTTCAGAATACTTGCCGCGTCGTCTCTATGTGATATTGATCTGCGATGCAGGATCCTGATTCTTGCTCATGACACATCAGGAGCTGGTAAGTAAGGCGTTGGTGGAGGTGGTTGGTGGGTTGTTGTGTATCACCCTGGCTATCTCATCCGCGCCGGGTCTGGTGTGTGTGTGTGTGTGATAATAGGGGCTTTATGTGCGTACAGTCGGTGAGTGTATGTACGCTTTTAATTCGTTCGGGCATCAGGTGGCTTAATCAGCCAGTGCCTCCGGGCATCAGTTGACACGGTGTACATCTTTATGTGCGTCACGCGTTGGCACAGTGTACACACTGTTTATGTGCGTTAAAAGGAGCCGGGTTCGAATCCCCCGTGCGTCCTTCAGCGGTTGCAGGGTGCGTAATGAACCGTTTAAAAGTAGGTCTAAGGTGGGGCGTAAAACGCCGAACAATTCGTACGGAAAAAAAGTAGGTCTAAGGTGGGGTAAGTACCGAACAATTCGTACGGAAAAAAAGTAGGTCCAAGGTGGGGCGTAAAACGCCGAACAATTCGTACGGGAAAAAAGAAAAAAGTAGGTATAAGGTGGGGGTAAAACGCCGAACAATTCGTACGAAAAAAAAGTTCATCTAAATATCGTGTAAGCACTTCCCCGTTTAAAAGTAGGTCTAATAACCTCCGAACGAATTAAAAGTGTACATACACTCACGACTGTACGCCCATAAAGCCCCTATTATCACACACACACACACACACACACGAGACCCGGCGCGGCTGAGATAGCCAGGGTGATACACAACAACCCACCAACCACCTCCACCAACGCCTAGTTACTTGCCAGCTCCTGATAGACCGACAAGGTCTCTAAATACGTCGCAAAGCACACACAAATGCACACCCCCAATATATGCCCATAAACCCCCTATTATCACACACACACACACAAACTGATGCACGCAAAGCCCCAACAGCAAAATATATACGAGCGCAACCACCACACAAAAAGCATCACCAACAATCGTATAGACTTTTAGGAGCTCGTGCACGCAAAGCCCCAATAGCAAAATATATACGAGCGCAACCACCACACAAAAAGCATCACCAACAATCGTATAGACTTTTAGGAGCTCGTGCACGCAAAGCCCCAATAGCAAAATATATACAAGCGCAACCACCACACAAAAAGCATCACCAACAATCGTATAGACTTTTAGGAGCTCGTCCCATCAACAGCACATGGTGAAATGAGGGCTACGACCTTTAGGAGCTCACCCCATCAACAGGAGATGAGGGCTACGACTTTTTAGGAGCTCACCCCATTAACACCACCTGTCCGATATGAGAGCTACAACCAAGCGTCCAAACGATTGGTGGTGAAACCAACAACAAACCACCTCCACATTACTCATTAACAGCAGCCCACCAACCACCTCCACATTACTCATTAACAGCAGCCCACCAACACCAAGTAGACCGACAAGGTCTCCAAATACAACCCAATAGAGAGAAATATTAAATATAAACAAATACGCTTATAGAACCAAGTCAAAAAAAAGGCAACGCCAATAGCTTTTCCTACTAAGCTTTTCGCGGTTTAACGAATTTTGTTTTGTTTTTTATGTTTAAGGTGCTTCAACCATTTTTCTTCTTTTTTTGTCTCCCCGAAGGAAGGTTGCACGTCCTGTATAACACTTGGTGGGTGATCTTTTAAACCAAAATCGAATAAGATAAACCAAGTTTAATACAAATACAAATTTTCATCATAATACGGAATTTTATCCTTAAACTATAACATAAAAAATATTAATATGATTTTAAAAATAAAATATAAATTAAATTAGGGGTAACTTATTAATTTTTCCTCTTCTATCCAATTATTTTGTTTCAATATAAATTTGTCTTTAAGACACAATTTTATCCTTAAACTATAACAAAAAGCATTAATATGATTTTTAAAACAAAATAGATTCTCTTTCGGGTAACTTAATAATTTTTCCTTATTTACTTGTGGCAACACTGCGGCATTATTTTTTAATATACATTAAAACCAGCATTCACGATCATATTAAATCTTACTGTTCAAGATATCCTGAAAGGCAAAATTATTTTAAAATGTATAGAAACCTCGAAGATAATATAAACCGATTTTAAGTTATATATATATATATATATATATATTGCCATTTACCATTACTTATTCGGACTATAGTGGATTTAATTTTCCCAGAAGAGTTCCTTGTTCCATGCACGGTCTGTGTTTAACATATAAGTTTCTCAGGGGACCATTCTGAGTTTATATATATATATATATATATATATATATATATATATATATATATATATATATATATATATATTTAAAATGTTAATTGTTTATGTGAATATTTATTTGATAAAATACAAAAATTATATCGTTCATTATTTTAAAACGTATAGACACCTCCAAGATAATATAAATCGATTTTAAGATAAAATAAAAAAATTATATCGCTGATAAATATATATCACTGGTCAACAAAGTTTTTGTCACAGAGATATTTTTTGTTGAACTATGTGTAATTTTTTACGTTGATTATGAAAATGAAAACAATTTTTCTATCACCCGCAGTTTTAGAGTGACACACGAATTTACATTACTTAGGATTTGAGTGAGAATAGGAAGGGGGCGGGGGCTGCCCCTTCCTCTTCCTCTGCTTATAAGTTGCTACACGTCACTGTTGACTTTCATTTGTCAGTTACTCATTTGATTTCACTCAGTGAACATCGTGCATTTTATTCGTGATTTTCCTTAATCATTTTTTGTGTCAGTGCGTTCGTATTGTTTCATGACAGAATGCCACACAAGTGTGTCAACCATCTAAACTGTTTCTGTTATGTGTGCAGAGAGTTAACACAAATTTCAAAGGCGAAATTTCACCCCTCTCGTCAAAAAAGCATACGAACTTTACTTTAGTTGCAAGGTAGGGGATCAGAATAAAACGTGGGCACCTCATAGATGCTGTATTACGTGTTTACGACTTCTGACAGGCTGGCTAAATGGGTCTCGTCAAATGCCGTTTGCTGTTCCGATGATATGGAGAGAGCCGAAAGACCATTTAACGGATTGTTATTTCTGCTTAACAAATATACTAGGTATTACTGCGAAATCTAAACATATGGTACAATACCCAAATTTACCATCAGCCATAAGGCCTGTTTTACATAATAAACATTTGCCAGTACCAAGGCCACCGGAAACGTGGAGTTTAGATGATGAAAATTAAATTGATGTACAATGGTAATGACGAAGCTCAACATGGTTTACTGACGGACGATGTTGATCCAATGTTTGAACCATCTTGTTCATCGACAGAGCCTCACTTAATATCTCAAGCAGACCTGAGCGATCTTGTCTGTGATCTGAAATTGTCAAAAGATCAATCCGAACTTTCGGCTTCCACGTTGAAAGGTTGGAATCTTCAAGAAAAAGGCACTAAAATATCTTTTTACCGCAAGCATCAAAGAAACTTTCTACCCTCTCATGAAAACCCTTGGCCAACAACATGATCCAAACGAATGGCGCCTATTTATTGATTCCTCGAAGCTGAGATTAAAAACTGTATTACGCCATAATGGAAATAAATACCCTTCAGTTCCATTAACACATGCCGTACATATGAAGGAATCATACGACAATATGCACCTGCTTGTGAAACATATCCAATATAATAAATACTCTCGGCATATCTGTGGAGACTTGAAAGTGATTGCACTTCTTCTTGGTTTACAACTGGGTTATACGAAATTCTGTTGTTTCCTCTGTGAATGGGACAGCAGAGCACGGGAAAGCCATTACTCAAAGAAACAATGGTCACTTCGACAAGCATTGATTCCAGGGCATAAAAATCTCACCAGTTCACCTCTTCTTAATCCAAAAAAGTTATTTGCCACCACTACATATTAAACTTGCTTTAATGGAAAATTTTGTTAAGGCTATGAATCAAAATGGCAGGGGGGGGGGGTCTCTACTTGAAACAGAAATTTTCGAGGATCAGCGAGGTCAAAATCAAAGAAGGGATATTTGTGGTCCTGCAAATTAGAGAAATCATGAGAGACAGCGCGTTGGATGAAACTCTAAGTGAAGTTGAAGGAGCAGCTTGGAGAGCATTTAAAGTAGTGAACACAAATTTCCTCGGAAACTTCAAGGCCGAAAATTAAGAGTCACTTGTTGAAGAACTTCTCAAGGCCTACAAAGACGTGGGGTGCAACATGTCGTTGAAAATTCATTTTCTTGACTCACATCTCGACTTCTTCCCAACAAACTTAGGCGATGTTGGTGATGAGCATGGGGAACGCTTTCATCAACAAATATCCACGATGGAGAAGCGATACCAGGGCAAGTGGAGCCCCAGCATGTTGGATGACTACTGCTGGACATTGTCAAGGGATGGCCCAGTGGCGAAATACAAGCGTAAATCATCAGTAGCCACATTTTAGGTGAATTCAATATGCATTTTCTACTTTGATATTGCTATTACGCCTATAAATTAGTCCAAATTTCAGTTTCGATTCACTCAATATTGGTGGGTGATAGAAAAATTTTGAGGCCATTTTTGAACTCAGTGGTAAAAAACTTAGAAGATCCATCCATTTTTGTTCATGTGACAAACAAAAAGTTCGATTTTGTCGACCAGTGAATTATTTTAAAAGGCATAGACACCTCGAAGTTAATATAAATCGATTTTAAGTTTTCGCTGGCTTACCCCAATAAATATCGTTTTCTATGGATATTTTTAAAGAAAATGGAATTTTTTTAAGGGTTTCTTATTTGCTCATCGAATTACTGTATTGTGGAAAATTTGGGAGTACCGAAATGGAAGATCCACCTAATCTTGAATAAGGCACATTGACATTCAAAAATAATAATAATAAAAGTAAATCAGAAGGAGAACTTGCTGAGAAAAATTAAAAAGACACCAACCAAGAAACAAATATGGGATGAAAAGAAAAAAGATCCCATAGCTAGAAATGGAAACATGTTTTTTTGGAAGAAAGAAAGAAATCTAGCAAATTTTGATGGTTAATATTGACCAGAAGGTAGCCTAACATTTTGGCATCTGAACAGAATTTATTCCATGTTTGGCTTTTTCAGATATTTACTACATATAAATAATAATAATAAATTACGAAGCCCTAACTAAAAATAAAAATAAGAAATAATTCAAATACTTCAAAACTTATCATTTGGCCAAAAATGTGGTAAAATTCTAGAATAAGGGTAATCTGAAGCCTAGCCTGTTTAACCAAGCTTAAAGCTTAAGTATTGTATACATAATATAAAGCTTATTTATAAAGTTGAAAGGGTTTTTAGGATTTTGGGGTCTTATTTTTGGAAAAAAAAATAAACAAAATATGGCTGAAGGTGAAACAATTGAGGCAAAGATTAAATCATTAAAAAGGAAGAGATCAGCAAGGAAGGGAGTCATTACCAGGCTTTTAACTAGCTTTAATAGCAAAGAAAATCCAAATAAAAGGGATTATGATACTATTTTGGGTGGTTTAAATAGAATTAAACAGGAAATAATAATTATAGACGAGGAAATTGTTACAGAAACTGACGGATTAGATGTTGGCGAAGAGACATATACAGCACTTTTGTATGAACAAGAAAAGAATATTTTTGAAATAGATTCTCATATAAATGAATTATACGCTGCTTTAGATAATCTACCAAGTAATTTAGAAGAGGCAAATCAAAGTTTGATTAATGCCTTAAGGAATGCATCCATTTCTAATGATGACAATAAACAACTAAAAGCCAAGTTACCAATATTTGAGGGTGATCGAACAAAATTTCAGTCTTTTCTGGAAAAGTTTGATAGTTTAATTGGCAACAAAGATTATATATCTGATGTTGACAAATTCAGTTATCTGCTTAATTATTTAAAGGGCCCAGCCCTAAAACTGGTTGATGCTTTACCAGCAATAGGCAGCTCATATAAAATAGCTCTTAAATTACTAGAAAGAAATTTCCTAAATAAAAAAGAAATAGTAAATGATTTAGCAATACAATTAAAAAAATATCATCTTTGCAAGAAAAAGACACAGTTGTATCATTTGCAAACATTATGAAGTTCAGTTTACAATATGAGTAGAAGGCGTAATTGGATTGTTTATATATATATATATGGGTGCTCACTGCTCATATGTATCATAGCCAGTTTTAGGGCATGGGTCTGCCACGTCTGAACCCCCCCCCCCACCTTCAATTTCTTGCAAATGACGTTTTTCAAGTGCGAGTGCCTATTTAAATGATGTGTATGTCTCTGAAAACAAATTTTGTTTTTAAATAGATTATGGTTATTTTATTTTATTTTATAAGAAGGTTCTATATCTGTAACTGGATTGACTAGACCATACTTTTTGCATCACCACCAAATTTAGGCATTTTACAGCCTACTCCTTGCTCTAAACCAGGGGTGTCCAACCTTTTTCTCATGAAGGGCTATATTTCAATTAACGACTAACACCGAGGGCCGGTGTGCAAATTTTAGATAAATGTTATTTTTAAATTAAATTTATTGAAATAAAATATGACAATAGATATTGAATTTTCAGTATCCACCAGCTGGGCCTGATACAAGTCTTTGGCTGTCCGTATGTTGGACAAGCTTGCTCTAAGTCATTTAGCTATAAAGTAAAAAGTATTGAAGCTAAACGATGACTCCGGTGACGCCCAACTTTATACATTTTGTCATCCAGACTTATGGGCATCTGAAATTATTCTCCGTCTTGTAACCGTTTCTAGCTAATTCATAACCGACACCAATAGCTTTTAACTTTATTTATCATCTTAGTACCTATGTGGACAATCAATAGATCACGTAAATAGTTAGTGTCTCAGCTAATAAATAATGAAATTATTCTTTGGAGAACCTATAGCTATTTCTAACTAGACTTATTTCATTATACCTTTTTCCCATCCTATTCAGGCCGGTTAATGTGTTTCTTAACCGTCTGTATTCAGATAAAGTCGCTAGGCTATTACTACTTTTATACTCCATAATGTCCTCTTTTATTTTTTCATCAGCTTAGATATTTTCCTGTACCAAAGCAAAGGTTTCCTTTAAGCATCTTGTTAATTACTGAAATATTTAAATTAACAGAGTAACCGTCAAATGACTTTTTTTCCTTATATGTACCCATACAGAAAACGTTAACATGTTCAATGGGAAAGGAAACTAAAATATTTAACATCCCCAACATCGTTTGGTTTATTAATCATAACTTTACGTTTCGAGATTAACTCGGTTCATCATCAGAATCTGTAATTTTTAAAACATACATTAGCTCAGTGCTGTCCAACTTCTATAAAGCGCGGCCAAGATGTTGCCTATAATCATACACTGTTGATTAATACGACTTAGGAACCCGCTGAATGTTGTTCTCCCTACTAGAAATGACAAAATAGGGAAGAAAATTCGGAAATTAAATTTGGCAAAAGTCCATTCCGCGGCCCGCGGGCCGCAAGTTGGACAGCGCTGCATGATTAGCTGATCAGAAGGACTAAAGCAAATTACGGTAAATATTTACGGGACTAGTATGTTTCATGGACTGCTCTCGATTTTCCGAAATTGCAAACAAGGGCAGTCGATGACCCTGATTTTGTTTCTGCAATCGGTTTTCTTGAGAAATGATAAAGAAAAATTTATTGGATATTGAATAAATTTATTTACTGAAACGACGCAATACACTCCAACATCTTTTTGAATAAGTCCGAGCTGATGTGGGCTTACGCTATGCAAATTCACAAAGGTACGAGTCAAGTTGGTCGCGATCTGTTCCGCATCGCAGTTTGTTCGATTGTTTCAATGAATTCCACAAGCTTTCCACCTGCTGAGTGTGAGCTCCGGTAGATGGGTCGATAAAGTTCATGCTGTGGTTAACAGTGTAATGCGAATAGTTGTACCCAGCGAGTTAGGTCATGTTAGGTTAGGTTCGGTCAGGTCAGGTTGGGTTAGGTTTCTCAAGAAAACTGATTGCAGAAACAAAATCAGGGTCATCGACTGCCCTTGTTTGCAATTTCGTAACAAAATCGAGAGCCGTCCATGAAACATACTAGGTCCATATTTACTATTACACCGGTCTCCGGTAGAGTTTTAAAAGCTGATTTTCAATGTTTTACAATATGCTGAATTAAAAAATGATACTCATTTCCGTCGCAAATGATTTGTTAAAGAGTTATTGAAGCTTAAAGCATTTAAAACTTTCTACCCTTTTTTTACCTGGGGGACCCCCAGTGGGAACTGGGAGTTTTTGGGTGGGGAGAATCACAAAAACGAGTGGTTTCCGAAGATTTTGAAAGTCAGATTAATACAAAACACATAAAAAACCATAGGAAAAACATAAATTTCACCTTCGAAATTGGCCGAACCTAAAACAACCTAAGCAAACCTAACCTAACCTAAAACAATCTAACCTAACCTAACCCCTAACGACCCTTTGTAATCAGACACCGAAAAATCACAGAGCCGTCTTTTCTTAGTCTTGGGAACCGGGTAACTCTTATGGCACCGCCACACTTTCTGTTCCTCACGAAGAGTACAATCCGAGTCACAACGAGGACACTTCACTTGAGGAAGAACACCGTGTGCCCAAAGAAAAGCTGTAGCTTTTTCTGAATTTCCATAAAATTCGGCGATACAGCGAAAATAATCAAAGGAGCACAGACCACAGGAAGCCATGTCCACTAACTGATTAAAATTAAAATCAGTGGAAGCGCCATTTTTTTACCCTTTTCCCGTTAGAGAGTTTAAGCTTCAATAACTCTTTAACAAATCATTTGCGACGGAAATGAGTATCATTTTTTAATTCAGCACATTGAAAAACATTGAAAACCAGCTTTTAAAACTTTCTACCGGAGACTGGTGTAATAGTAAAGAAATACCCAAATTACATACAACATTTTACATCACATAAAACACTCCACTTACAATGATACAGAGCATTTTTTAACATTATAACTGGAACGACATAAATGTCCCGCAGCCGAAATTTTTTGTCGCCTAATCAATCAAATTTCTCATTACTGGGCGACACATTAGTTTTTTCCATATAAAATTATATATGATTCATAGCGTTTATAACTTGAATTAGATAAAGGTGTACAACAGCTCTGGCTGTTAGTCATTTGGGGTGCAAGATGGTGATCATACAGACGAAAATCAATTAATGGTTGAAAATTTTGAAAATACCATCATGTATGAAAATGGCCATTATTCAATTGAACTACCTTGGAAGATCAATAGTCCAAAATTAAATGATATAATGATATGAAAATGGCCATTATTCAATTGAACTACCTTGGAAGATCAATAGTCCAAAATTAAATGATAATCTAAAGGTAGCTAAAGGTCATCTCTATAATTTGATGAAAAGATTAAAAAATGACAATAGAATTAAAATATATGATGATGCTTTCAAGGACCAGTTGGAAAAAGGCTTCATTGAGGAAGTTAAAGATCACCCCTTTAAAAAAGACAACTGCCATTATCTTACTCACACAGGAGTCTATAGAAAGGATGCACCCACAACAAAACTTAGAGTTGTGTATAACTTTAGTCTTAAAGATGGCAATAAGCATAGCTTGAATGATTGTCTCATAGAGGGGCCTAATCTTATTTCAGACCTTGTAAAAATCCTTCTAAGATTTAGATTAGATGACTATGCAGTTCAAAGTGATATAAGCAAAGCTTTTTTGAGAATTCATCTTAAAAATGACTATGACAAAGATCAACTAAGATTCTTGTGGTTTAATGATCCATATGACTTAAGTAAAGGGTTTAAAACATTTAAATTTAATGTGGTTTTGTTTGGGGCAATGCAAGTCCTAGTTTGCTGGCTTTAACCATCAAACATCACTTAAATTTGTATGATGAAAATGATTTAACTGTTCAGTTCTTGAAAGATCACTTCTATGTAGATAACCTTGTAGGATCAACCAAAACAGAGTCAGAATTAAATGAAGTTTACATAAAAGCAGATAAAATAATGAAAGAAGGTAATTTTGAATTAAGAGAGTGGATCACAAATAATGAGAGACTAAATCAAAGAATAAAATCAGAAGACAGAGGGTTGAGTTGATGAGTAATGCGGTGGTGGAGGTGGTTGGTGGGTTGTTGTTGGTGAGTAAGGGGGTGGTGGAGGTGGTTGTTGGTTTCACCACCAATCGTTTGGACGCTTGGTTGTAGCTCTCATATCGGACAGGTGGTGTTAATCGGGTGAGCTCCTAAAAAGTCGTAGACCTCATCTCCTGTTGATGGGGTGAGCTCCTAAAAGTCGTAGCCCTCATTTCACCATGTGCTGTTGATGGGACGAGCTCCTAAAAGTCTATACGATTGTTGATGATGCTTTTTGTGTGGTGGTTGCGCTTGTATATATTTTGCTATTGGGGCTTTACGTGCATCAGTTTGTGTGTGTGTGTGTGATTATAGGGGGTTTATGGGCATATAGTGTGGGTGTGCATTTGTGTGTGCTTTGGGACGTATTTAGAGACCTTGTCGGTCTATCAGGAGCTGGTAAGTACCTAGGCGTTGGTGGAGGTGGTTGGTGGGTTGTTGTGTATCACCCAGGCTATCTCAGTCGCCCCGGGTCTCGTGTGTGTGTGTGATAATAGGGGCTTTATGGGCGTAGAGTCGGTGAGTGTATGTACGCTTTTAATTCGTTCGGAGGTTATTAGACCTACTTTTAAACGGGGAAGTGCTTACACGATTTTTAGATGAACTTTTTTCTTCTTTTTTCCGTACGAATTGTTCGGCGTTTTACCCCACTTTATACCTACTTTTTCTTTTTTCCCGTACGAATTGTTCGGCGTTTTACGCCCCACCTTAGACCTCTTTTTAATTTTTTTCGTACGAATTGTTCGGTGCTTACCCCCACCTTAGACCTACTTTTTTCCTTTTTTCTTTTTTTCCATACGAATTCGGCGTTTTACGCCCCACCTTAGACCTACTTTTAAACGGTTCATTAGGGCACTCTGCAACCGCTGAAGGACGCACGGGAATTCGAACCCGGCTCCTTTTAACGCACATAAACAGTGTGCACACTGTGCCAACGTGTGATGCACATAAAGATGTACACAGTGTCAACTGATGCCCGGCGGCACTGGCTGATTAAGCCACCTGATACTCGGAGGCACTGGCTGATGATGCCAACTGGTTGATTAAGCCAGAATATGTGCTTTAATTAAACAAATAAACGCAATCTGGCAACCCGCCTTCTAAGCCAACTGGCTGATTAAGTCAGAATATATGCTTTAATTAAATAAATAAACGCAATCTGGCAACTCAGCCTTCTAAGTCAACTGGCTGATTAAGCCGTAATATATGCTTTAATTAAATAAATAAGCGCAAACTGGCAACTCAGCCTTCTAAGCCAACTGGCTGATTAGGGGTCCTATAAGACGGCGGCGGCTCAGCTGAAGTTCTCATATGCGCCTGGCAGTAGCCGGGTGAACATCTCTCCTCCTTTCTCTCTCTCCTTCTCTCTCTTTCTCTTGGGGGATAACTCCGCCTCCAAGTTGCACAACCCCTTGTTGCTCTTGCAACATTCTCCTCCCCCATTTTTGGGGGTGCCTTGCAACAAAGGGGGTTGGCACTATGGGGTGCCTTACAACAAGGGGGTGGGGGATTGCAACAAGGGTGTGGGGGTTGGCACCAAAGGGGGTGGGAATGGCACTCTTGCTACATTTGCAATTGCATTGCACTCATACACTTTGCGGTCATACTACTCACATCATTTTGTGATGATATGTTTGTTATGTATGAAGTTTCATCAATTTAAGTTGAGAGGTTCGAAAATTAAAGGCGCGAACACCAAGGTGTGACGAACGGATGGACGGACAAGCAGACGAACAGACAAGTGCAGTCCAATATGGCTGCTCCAAATTTATTTGGAGGAGCTTACTAGGGATTGAAGGGTTTCTAGTTTTTCTACACCAATGCGAGACGAGAAGAACGAATTATTAAATTACATTACCAGTGAAAATCTTAATATTTATACTAGTGAAACAATACAATGACACTAAAGTAGGGTATCAGTCAGTCGGCTATATATACAGATTTTGAACAAAAGTAAATAGACACCTTTGATTTTTCCATAGTTTTGGACTTGATAATAAAAGCCAATAAATAATAAATTTATTGAATCAATATATTTAGAACCTTGTTGCATTATTATGAGCCCTTGCATTATGTAAAGCTGACACACGTTCTGACATTCTATTGATGAGCTTTGCCATTTGCTCTTGAGGACAATCATCGTGGTATCTATTTACTTTTATCAACCCTCTGTATAATGTAGCCTTATCAGAGGGCAGATCTTGGATGCTCCTTTACTAATTAGCTCTGTCACACTTACATGCAATCAAATTATCTGAAGGTCTCGACCTACTACTTTGTTTCCAAAAAAGGTTTGGATGATGATAAATTGTAGTGCAACTCCTTTTTCGGTTGCACTTATTGTGCACGCGCGCGTTCGTTTGTTTCAGGATGACTGTGCCTATCCACTCGGATGGCCTTTCAATTTCATACGCATATTTCGAATTTCAATGTTAATTTCCCTCAGCTTACAACCGAGGCCTGTTGCAAGGTAGCATAGAAACAACACACTCCCTCGTACAAAGTTTATTCTGTTTCACTCAAAGTAGGACAAATTGAAAAGGAAGCTACAGATGTACGATTGCAAATTTTGGAACAAGTAGTTTACGTCCCCCTGTGGTGCCTAACCAATCGTCAATTTATATATAGTGTAATTTGTGTCTCCTTTTGCGTCAGGGGGACGTAAACAAGACTTGCCCAAAATTTTGTTCCGAAAAAACAAATTTCAATTCAAAGAAAATACTTGCAATTATTCCAGTCTCAAAAGGGATTTATACAGAGGTTTTTTTTTTATTATTTCTGTGTAACTCTAGAACTAGCACTAAATTCAAATTCTTTAATACAGTGTACAGTTACTTACAAAATTTGGGAAATTTACTCTCAAACGTTCTACCCGAGTTCCGCAGATTTTTCTAGGAAAAAAGTCCGCCAATTAAATCAAATACATTTTCACAAATGCTTTAAGTGGTCATGCGCTAACTTCTCCTGTTTCCTCGGGAAACAAGCTCACCACCAGATATTTACTCTTCCCTGAGGAAACATAATATTTCGCAAACTTACAAGACTTAGTTTAGAATTTCATAATTATGTGAACAATAATTAAATTCAAAGAAATTTCCCAAAGTTCATTTCTGTCAACTAACAACAAAGCCCTTACAAACAAGTTCGCGACAAAACAAAGGAAATTCGGATTTTGGAACAACGTGAGACCGTTTTAAATCAACTTAGAAATTTTTAATCATGCCACAGGGTTTAAAGATTCTCTAAGCCACTTTAATTTTACAGGGCAGAACTACAACTGCTTTATAACTCTAAGTTACACCTTAAGATTAGAGGAACTCCTCCCTTTAGTGTCTAAAGGGCCTATCAAAACCATTTTCATTACATAACATCATTCGTACAAAAATTATTGATCTTCTATTGGCTCTAATCTCAATTTCGTTAAATTCTATCCTCCACCTTTCTTAAAGAAATCTTCAAATTAAAATTTAAAATTTTCTCTCGGAGGTTTCCCTTAGGAGAGACCAAAGAATAAACAAACCCAAAACTTTACAAGCTTCAATAATGAAAAACAACCTCAACCTTGGTAAGCTATATTTTCCCCCTTTGAAGATTAATTACTCGACCATAAATCTATCCGAGGATATCAAACAATAATTTCTTTCTGATAACGCACTCAGCCCTTCGGCTCTACCTTGGGTATCGGATCACTTTACTTTTGTATGCCTTCATTTTAAAAGATTTAAATTTGCACGCGAAATTAAATAGATTTCAAAATCACGTCACTCTTTCTTTTTACCATTTTTTATTTACGTTTTGATATGAGATTTACGCATATAAGTTCACTGTCACAACAAAATACATTTTCCTTTAATCTATACATCAAAGTTTAGGTCTTATAACTACAGTGCAGTACTGTACTTTTCTGATTTTTCTGATAACACTTTACCTTTCCATAAACTATATTTCATATTTATCCTTACGAGAACTAGTTTTCACTTCATTGGGAAGTATTATGCCCTTTAGGGTTTCTCGTTTTCAGGGATTTTCCGGGACAAAATCGGCCATCTTCTTGGGATCCCGGGATTTCTCAGTTTATTGTAAATACGTATATATGTTACAGTCAATGTCTAAAATCAGGCAATTTGTAAATTGACTGAAATTTTAGGTAATGTGTCAAATTGATGATACACACAAAACCTAACCTAACTTAACCTAACCTTTCTGGTAATGCTGCCCACTGGTATTTCCCAGTATGCTCCCTAAAAATTCATTAGGTTAGGTTAGGTTAGGTTAGGTTTTGTGTATATCTTCAATTTGACATAATGCCTAAAATTTCAGTCAATTTACAAATTGCCTGATTTTAGACACTGTCTGTAACATATATGGACAAATAACGATAAATCCCAATATGCGATGTTAGCTACACTACTATGGAAAACTGATACATGTGGGTAGTTGAGAGGTAACGAAAATGGTCCACTGGGTAGGTAGGTAGTTAATCTAACAATTATTAAACTCCTTTTATGTCAATAACTGGGTGGATGAAAACAATTGGTTGCTCATCAGAGTTATTCTCCACACTAGTATTAATATACTGTGATAGAGCGTGCTCGGTAGTAAACATACACTACCGATCAACCAACGATAACAAAAAGGACACTGATGGAAAAAAAAAAGCCGAAAAAAGCGGAAGGAACTTGCAACACAAACGGCATGGCGAACGAAGTGGCTTGAAAACAATACATTTTATTGTTTAAAAGATCTCCACCAGCAAGTGCGCTCTCAAAACCAAGAGCAAAGAGAAGAGGGACTGTCTAATAACACTCAGTAAGTGATCAGTTGTGTTTTAGAACCCCAGTTTGGGGATAGCATATAAGCTAAGTCAGTTAAATTAGGCCTACATTGTGGTCTAAGACCTAGCATCAACTCATAGCTTAACAAAGGCCAGTGGTGGGCACCGTTAACCAAAAAGTTAACTTCGATAACAATAATCCGTTAACCCCAATTTTTAACTCCGATAACGATAATCTGATAATTTTACTACAAAGTTAACGGAAGTTAACGATAATCCGTTAACGATAACTATTTCTTTACTAACATTTAAAAAAATCAAGGAAAAAAGCTTTAAAACCCATAGAAAATGTTTATTTATGCAAAATCCAACAATAAATAGGTATTTAACTGTATTTTTATCAAGTTTTGCAACTTTTTTGCTTAATAACTTTTTTTTTATTTTTAATAAAAAATGTACTGATTACATGTTTTGAAACCCTTGTAACCACTAACCATTAACTAAATTTTAATTTACCAGAGAATTATTATGGCGGGAACTGAAAGGTAAAATTAAATTTTAGGCACATTTATTAAAGACTATGACACAATGTGCTGGTTGCCCTTCAGAAAGACCAACTTCTCAAAGTTAGGCCCAACTGCCAGTCTTGACCTCTTGGGCCTCAGGATGTCCTTGCCGAGAGAGAAGAGCCGTTCCACTGCAGCAGAGGACGGAATTGGAAGACTGAAGTTATGGCGGTTTGAATTCATTCGCGGAGCGGTGATCTTCCGTGAATGACTCCTCGCAGTTAACGTGTTAACGGACTTTAACAGACTAAATATCGAGTTATCGGAAGTTAACTGGTCCGATAACGATAAATGGAAATTAACTTCCGTTAATAGTCCGTTAAAAAAAGTTAACTTCGTTAATTAACTGTTATCGGATTAACGCTTTAGTGCCCAACACTGACAAAGGCTAAGGTAAATTACCCTCACCTAATTTGGTGAGGAATCCTACTGTGGACCTCAATTTACTCTGCCCGCTCTGGACCATTTCCGGAATCTCTAGGCTGACCCCTCCAAGGCTAGGCTTAACCTACTCTACGGTTAGACTGGAGGTATTAGGGGTGGGTTAGTTGGGGACCAATTCATCCAGAGCATTTTTCACACTACGTTTTACAAAAAAAAGCAAGTTAAATTTTCCGTTAAAAAATTATATACACACACACACACACACACACACACACACACATATATATATATATATATATATATATATATATATATATATATATATATGTCGCAAGCAGGGCCACCGAGAGCTGCCCGGGCCCCGGGGAAGGATTGTTATATGGGCCCCCTGTTTACTCAGTAGTTTATTATGAATGTTTTTTGTGTACTTAACAAGCAAACTGTTTATTTGTCCAAGTCACTATTCAAAACATACAGTATGAATAAACAACTCAGAAGAAAATTACCATTTTATTTTTCGAATCAATTAAATTAATTCTATCACCATACAATTTACAATTGTTTACTGCAAGATTTTCATAATTAGAAGTGCACTTTCTTTGCCTTCTCTCTAGCAAAGTGGTAAATGATTCTGATGAAATTTAAAGTACGGCTAACTGGCTTTCAATTACAATGGTTCCCAGATCTGTCAGTCGGTCTTGGGCATTGGTGGACCGCAGATAATATTTTATCTGTTTCAGTTTGACTAAGATAATCTCTATAAAATGTATGTTCATTAATTATATTTCCTCTCTGTTATTTAATCAATTGCTTTATTAATATTTTTAGATTTTATCTCCCCTCTTTCCGGGCCCCTGGGATTTATCCGGCTTCCCCGCCCTCTCGGCGGCCCTGGTCGCAAGATAAACATGGCCTCTTCTTTGTTAGACAGCCATCGCCGATATGTAGGTAAACTCAGTATGTCCCTTCCTTGCACCGACAATGAAGTTTATACTGCTGACGTCCACGGTTCTTCTTTTCAACTTTATCTGACTGCGAGTTATGGAAAACACTTTATACTCTTCCTCAATGGCGTCCCCTCCCTTCGTCCGTCGTGGGAGTGGAATGCTTTTCTCGTGGAAGGTAATAATTGACGAATTACCTTTTCAGTCTTTATTTCACAAGAAGAGATCACTTTTAAAATATTAGATTTCTTTTACAATGCAGAGTAATTAGAAAATCAAATCCTTAACACGACACTTGCTTAGAAAGTTCTTAACGAAGAAAAACCCAATTGGGTTGACTGACCTCTCAAAGGGTGAGGCACGAACTCGCCAGAGGGGTGAGACTTCGACTGCCTTCTCAAAGTGTTTGCACTTTGCCCTGGAGAAACTCCCATGGTGCCACGTTTAAAAAAGATTCCTAAGATTTCAAAGGTTGTCTAACAATGATATTAGCGAAAGCATTTATATAATTTTGGTTCTACAATTAACTCCTTTGTGTGATTTATATTAACCGAAAAGAACATTTAGAATTTAGGAATCTCTGTTTAAGATTATAGATGTGGCACCTTTGAAAAGGCTTATAAGTTAGGCTTATCGAAAAGGATGCCGGAAAATCTACTGGGCATCGAGCATTTTATACAAATATTAAAAATTTAACGGATTAATACTTTAATTTATACAAACAGAATTATATTTTTAAATTTTAACAAAAATTTATTTCCCGTGGAAAACCTTTTCCATATATATATTATATATACAGGGGTTGGACAAAATAATATGAACACCTTGATAAATGGCGGTTTTTATTCTTAATATGGAGTTGGTCCTCTTTTAGCGGCAATAACAGCTGCAATGCGTGGGGGAATTGATTCATACAGCTTTTGGACAGTTTTTAACGACCCCAGTGGTGTGGATTGGTGCATTATCATCCTGGAAGACGGCGCCGCCATTGGGAAACAGCGTTTGGACCATGGATGGACCTGGTCAGCCAATATTGACAGATAGACCTGGGCGTTAACCCTACCATGCAGTACTACAGCTGGGCCAAGTATTCCACGATATTGCTGCCCAAACCATCACAGATCCGCCTCCATGCTTAACGGTTGGGGTCAGGCAGTCGGGGTCATAAGCATCTTTAGGCTGTCTCCAGACGTAAACTCGACCGGAACATGGAAATAGCGTAAAGGAGGATTCGTCGGAGTAGACTACATTCTTCCACCGTCCATTGACCAATTCTTATGGTCATTACACCATTTTCTGCGCCGCTCAATGTTGATGTGCGAAAGGAAGGGTTTGGCAATTGCAGCCCTCCATGGTATCCAGCTCCATGGAGCTCGCGACGTACAGTTCTGGTCGATACCGGGCTTGCAAGATGCTGGTTAAGCTCTGCAGTCACTTTTGGAGCGTGGTCTTATGGTTCTTTGCCACAATGCGCTTTAGCACCCGGCGGTCTCGATCACACAGCTTCTTCTTGCGTCCACTATTGCATTTGTCGGTGCTTGTCTTTCCATGGTTTTGGTATGCAGACATGACCATAGAGACAGTTCCTCTGGATACATTGAACATCTGAGCGGTTTTCGTCACCGATGCACCAGCCATCCGCGCTCCGACAATTTGCCCTCTTTGGAAGTCTGACAGGTCTTTCATAACTGCTAATTCATAATTCACTCAGATCTGTAAAAACAACGTGAGGGTTATAACATGACGTATACATTCTCTGTTACGCATTTAAATAGGTTTGCCAGTCATTTCACCATTTACTTTGTGTCTGAGCAGTCCGTAAAGATAACCGTGAAATCGGCGGGTGTTCATATTATTTTGTCTAACCCCTGTATATATATATATATATATATATATATATATATATATTTATATATATATATATATATATATATATATATATATATATATATATATATATACAGTGTGTCCGTAAAGTCATGGTGGGATTTTTTAAATAGCTATATTATTGCAACGAAACATGATAATGAGATGAAACAATGCCAAATTTAAGAACAACTCTCAAAGTTGTATCTTGTAGTTAGTCTAGGTTAAGCTTAACCTTTATCTCGTAGTTAGCCTAGGCTGTCCACATGCCTATGTTGAACATGAGCGTAATAGCCCGAAAGTTAATGTGTGGTGTGCTCTAGCACGAGGTCGAGTGATTGGCCCATTTTTCTTCGCGGAACCCACTGTGACGTCACACAACTACCTCGCTATGTTGGAACATTTTGCAGTACCCCAATTTATTGACAATAATGTCATCTTTCAGCAAGATGCTCCTCCGCACTATGCCAACGTTGTTCGAGAATTCCTTAATGAAAAATTTCCACAGAGATGGATAGGAAGAGGAGGATGGAAGCCATGGCCTCCACGCTCTCCGGACCTGACACCTTTGGACTTTTATTTGTGGGGTTACGTCAGCAAAGCGTGACAGTGTACCCATTAGGGATATCATCACTTGCACGAGCGAATCACGGAAGCTATCGCATCCGTCACTCCTGATGTTCTTGGGCGTGTGTGGCTGGAATTGAATCACCGCCTAGATGTCCTGCAGGGCTACCAGAGGAGCCCATATTGAACTACGTTAAATAAAGTTATTCTTTTAGAGTTGTTCTTCAATTTGCCTTTTTTTCATCTCATTATCTTGTTTCGTTGCAATAATATAGCTATTTAAAATCCCACCATGACTTTACGGACACACTGTATATATATTTGTTATGTATGAGAATAATGTAATGAGGTATAAGGTTAATTAATTACTGGTTATAAATTAACCAAGAGACAAAAGTGATCATGCAAAACGACACGAATTTGTATGGGTAAAATTAAAATTAAATAATTTTAAGATTGATTTCATGTTATGCGATCATTAAATTACTTTTTTGTTTTAGGGTTGAAATGGACCAGAGGTTAGCGTAGAAGGGTGTAAATCACGCTCGCGTTATCAAAAACGAACGGTTGTTGATACTTCAAGAGTGAATGATTGCTCAAAGGTGTTTTTGTTTACCCTTTGGTTTCGCATGATGAATATCCTCGAGAGGAGATTTTAAATTTTAATTTAAAAATTTCTTTAAGACCGGACATAAGTGTAACGAACTTAAAATTAGAAGAGAGAATCAGTGCATCTTGAGGCTTGTTAAACGAATGTGACCCTACAAAATCTGTGCTAAAATTTGAATGAGAAAATTAAATTTAGTTCTCCGTTTAACAAAAAACGAGTTCTTAGTGGACGTTTGCTCACGTATATAAATATACATATATTGTGCCGTACAGGAGAATTCAAATCATGTGTGGCACATACAGTAAAAGCGAAATTGTTCTTCTAATTTTGAGTAAATTACTCACAAAGCTGAAATAATCTTTCCTCATGTTGTATGACGTAGTTTTATAGTTTACATTTACTGTATGATTTATATTTTTATTTTAGCCTGTTTTTCTTTAAACCACTTTATATAAGTTTAGCCCAAGATTATACAGTATATAATAACTTGTTATATAGTCTTATTTCTCTGTGTAGGGGAATAATTGAAAAGCCTTTTACAAAAATAATGTATTCGTTAAAAATCTTATTAAACAACTTACACTGCAAAAATGAAATTGTTGACATTTATAAATTTTTGTTTATTTAGGGAAGACACTCACTTAATAATAATAAAATTAAGTAACATGCATAAGCAATTTAAATTTGACTCTTAGACAAGTTTAATCTACAATTGGTAGTTATTTGACTGAATACAGACGTATTGTAATACGCAAGACCATTAAAAATGAACGAACACATACATACTACAATTTTGATTGAATTATCTTTAGAGTAACAATTGTTACTATACCCGGCCTTTTGACCGTATTAGTTAGGTACACAATACATTTTTATAGAATTATTTGAATCCTATCTGGTCATTTGACCATTCCAATTATAATATATACTACCGTATTATAATGTCTAATGCATACCTTAGTTACATTGTATACGTACCAACTTCACTTTTGACAGTGGTAAATATTCTCTTCTTCAGCACTTTTGCATTATCAACATGTGTATTTTATATTTCCACCGAATGTAAGGAACTCAATCCGTTTTCTAAACGGAGAATATAGGATATACTATTTTCGAGTATTTACAGAGTGTAGTAATGTCTAATTAAGAATTAAATGTTCGTTTATAAAAATTTAATAATGTTTGTTTCATAAAGATAATAATGCTTAATAAGAAATGTAATTACGTTAAATAAAAAATGAATAATGGTTTGTTTATAAAGTGCTAGTTGGCAACGCCTGAAATGGGTCTAAAGAAACGGAGAATGCCCAAAAACAACAGTTATCGGACGGCCGTTGGCCTAATAAGGTGTTTTTTATATTACGATGTTTTTGTAAATTTAGAATATTCTTTCGTGCTTCTCTCCGGTTAAATGTTAACGTTAATTTCTCCCTCGCATTACCCCGTTTATCTAAAAGTGTTTTCGGTATAAATAAAAGTAAGTTAAAGAATAAATGAAGTATAATTTATCCCCGTCCTTTTGCATTGTTCTTGTTAGAAAGTGAAATAGCTCAACCGTCGGCTCGCGTCCGTATAAAGACAGAGAAAACGAGTGATAATAGAAAGGCAAGAAAATAATGAATTATAAAAGGAAAGGAATGGGAATCACTACATTATTTTCTCGCATCACTCCCTTGAAAATAAGTTTTACACTAGGAAAACTTATTAATATCTTTTAACAAAGTTATTTATTTATTCAACAAATTTATTTTGCAGTTTTTTTCGTTTTTTTCTTTAACACATTCAAAGTTAGTATAGACAAGAAATCATTTCAATGACAAATTCCACACATTAGATATTTTGTATCATTTTATAAAAATCGAAAAACTATAATTTTCACAACATTTGCATAAAATAACATTTCACATTAATTAATCAATTTACAAACTGTAACGAATCTGTTACGTGAAAAATAACGGACAATTTTCTGAACACTGGTTACAACACATTTCAAGTTCACAATACTCCAGTGATTTCTCATCAAGATCGCTTTACATTCGAAACAATTATTTATATAATTATACAGTTACTATAAGGGCAACATAGAAAGAACAAGAAAACGTTTATATGAAATACTGACCAGAAAGCACATACTATTTCACAAAACAAAACAAATTTGGGCAATAATCGTACCCTTTCACTTATAATTTCATTACATAATAATCAGTACATTAATTGCTGGACGTTGTTTTGATCACAATCCGCACAGTTGACAACGGACTTCTTAATTTTCCAAACGCAGCTCTCCTGCTCACTTCGCTAGAATGCAAGGGGTTGCATCACTAAGCAACAGATCAGCACGCTCGAGGTTCCGCTCTCTCTCCAAATTGGCAAAAAAAAAAAAAAACGAGACGTCCAATTCTAAGAGGACTAGGGGATAGAGATATCTGAAAATGGAACCACGCACCGGAATTGGACGGAATTTGCAATTCTAGAAGTCGACGAAGAAACTCACCTCTCTCATCTCGACTTTTGTCCCAGCTGAGGGACTCTCTTACTGGCAATAATCAAACGATCACTTCGCCGTAGGCGGTTTCACAACGAACCTACTGTATGTCTGTATGGACAGTAAAGCCTTAGACACTCGTTCAAACTCTCGTTTGAGTAGCGGGACCAGGACTGACCGAAAAATACCAGTAGACCATCTTGGATCGAAACTGTCCTGCACTAAGTCGCTGCGCATTAGGGCGGCTCGTTTTTACACTTTTTTCGATATTTGATTGGGGGTAGTGCGGAAAAGTGCGATTTGGAGAGAAAATAAAGTGTGTAAAATTTTTTTGATCTACGTCAATACCTTCCGGTGGCGGCGAGTCCTTAAAAACGAAAATAGGCCTAAAAACATAAAATTTTTATATAATTTTATATAATTTTTTTATATAATGTTCATTTTCAATGACTGCTATTAATTTATTCAGCCTATAATAGTGTTCTCAGGGTTTGTTTGCACAGAAATATACGGAATTAAATTTGTATAACATCTTGTTAAAAACTTGCTTTAAATCAATATTTTGGATATTTTAACGGCTAAGACGCCACCGGAAGTTATTAACAGATTGTGCTGAAATTTTATTGTTTATTTTGTAAGTCTTTAAAACCTTTTCCAATCTACCCCGTTAGGCCTATTTTTCGATTTTTAAGGACTCGCCGCCACCGGAAGGTATTGACGTAGATCAAAAAATTTTAAACACTTTATTTTCTCTCCAAATCACAACTTTTCCGCACTACCCCCAATCAAATATCGAAAAAAGTGTAAAAACGAGCCGCCCTACTGCGCATTCGGTTTCGTTTCCCTCACTCTTCTCGTCTCTTCTCTCTCATCTCTTCCCATCGGTGATTGATCATCTATCGGGTCAACTAAACTCAATGGGTGGAATTCGGATCCAACTTAATTGCCTTCCAAATCGAGCCTCTCGAAATTTTGACAAAAAATATCAAAGTTTATACTGCTACTGATTATCACTTTTCATATTTAATTTAGAAATTTACTTGACACTTCACTTCGAAACAAGAACTATAATTTGCTCTGGCCAAATTTACGGAAAAATATGATAATTTCACAGAATTTCGCAAAAATTTAATCACGCCTAGCTACCAAGAAGGTCACTTATGGCAGTTACATCAGAGAAGATAATAAAAAAAATCATCAAACGCACGAAACAAAACTGCACAGTAGAAATATAAAAGCACCCCTACATAGTAACCGTTATTATAATTTTAAAAATATTATTATCCACACTACCTTCAGAAATCACATCGATACATTTAAATACAAAAGACAAAAATGAAACCCAGAAACTTCATGTCATCAATTCTCGACAATCAATGAACCCTCTTACACTTTGTGGGGAGCACACACAGATTACCACAGAAGCGTTACTGGCAATCTAAAAGGCTCCACTTCCGGTCAACACTCAAGCTAAAATTTCAATTGCACGAGTAAACCCAAATGAAGTTTAAAAACAATAACACAATTTTCCAAAACAGTCATTAAATAAAAAAAAAATTTTAAATATTAATACCGAAAATTAATTTAATACATTAATTCCAACCTGAAACGTTAAATTTCATAGGAAGAAAACTCGTAATTCACAAATTACAGCTGAGAGACAACACTCTCTTTCAACAAAAAAACCCCAGTATGGTTTGTAAATCACAAGAATTCCAGTAATTTATCGTTTTCAAGTGAAACTAAATACAAATTTACATCGTTATTCTAAATAAAAACAGATATTATGAACCCAAAACTACAACACAACCTACTACGTAAACAAAAATTAAAGTAAGTCATTGTATAATGAAGAGTGTTCGCTTTGTGTTGTAAGCGAACCTCTACTGTATATAAAAATATACCTAACCGAATTAAACTGCAGTACATCGTGAAACAATTTTTGCAACCTTTTCTATGCAAACGCGCGAACGAGAAATTTTTTTTTCATTATTTTTATCCAAATTAGTGTTAAAAAACACTCCTCATCACAATAAAATCTAAATTCAGAATAAAAAAAATTTAAACAGCAAATATCATTTGGTATTGTCATTAAAATGAAAAAGAAAAATAGACAACAATAATCAGCTCACCTATAAAAATATAAAATGAATGAATATATAAAAAGTAAAAAAAAAAACAGAAATTAATTTATCAGAAGAATTTATGAAAACAATTCCTGTATTTCAATTAAACAAATTTTTATCTTTTTATAACAAATTTTGCTTCCTTTGAGGTCTCAGCATATAAACTTAAACCGTCCGAATTTGACCCAGTATAAATTAGTGTCTTTAACGATTATTTTTCAACTTTAACCCTTAAAATGACTTAAGCTTCTATAAAGCGAACTTAAAATTATACACATATGATGGTCATGTATCGGCTTGCAACCATTAATTATATACATTCAGTCAAAGAATAATCTTAAAAATTGCCTACTAGATATTAGAAAATTTTGTTACTTAATCTTTTACAATTTGCTATTATATTAATATATATACACATATACTAATATATATATACACAGGGTCCCAAAAATGTATACACACTTTAAATAATTATAAAGGCAGTGTTTATTAAAATACATTTCATTTTCAAAAGTATAGAATCTACAGACATGATTTAATTGTTTTGTCAACGCCTGTTTTCAAACTGACGTCCCGTTCTGGTCCAGGCACTGCTGATAACGCGAAACAATGGAATCGCAAACATCACGAAACATTTCGTTGGTATTTGTGGCATTCTCGTTCAATGGCTGCTCTCAATTTCAGCGACTGTTGCAGGTTTATAGCGTAGACTTTGTCTTTTAAGTATCCCCACAAAAAAGTCTAGTGGTGTGAGGTCTGGTGAACGCGGAGGGTATTCTACGAAACGCCCTTCGTCCAATCCACATCCACATCGTGCAAGTAACCACTCGCAATACTCCACTCTTCGGTCGGACATCTTCATTAATAGCATGGACTAATCTGAATGTAACTTTCCATTGACAGCGCTTCAAAATGCGTTGGACAGACGATTCTGAAATTCCTACCTCACGACTCGCTTGCCGCACAGATTTTTCTTGGACTTGGTGATACGTTCCAGTACTCTTTCTTGCTTTGTGGGCTTGTCGATGTCCGTGGTCTTCCGGAACGCTTCTTGTGGACATTCTGAACAGTTCCATCGGCTTCAAACTTATCTTTAATTCGAGTGATGGTAAGTCGCGTTGGTGGATCTGTTTGAAACTCCCTCCTAAACTGTCCTTGCACTTCAACTGCGTTTTCACACTTCCAGTAGCATTTTAGAATGAATTTCCTTTGTCAACAGCGACTGTTGCAGAGTTTTATAGCGTAGACTTTGTCTTTTAAGTATCCCCATAAAAAAAGTCTAGTGGTGTGAGGTCTGGTGAACGCGGAGGGTATTCTACGAAACCCCTTCGTCCAATCCACATCCACATCGTGCCAAGTACCACTCGCAATACTCCACTCTTCGGTCCGAATCATCTTCATTATAGCATGGACTAATCTTGGAATGAAACTTTCCATTGACAGCGCTTCAAATGCGTTTGGACAGACGATTCTGAAATTCCTACCTCACGACTCGCTTGCGCACAGATTTTCTTGGACTTTGGTGATACGTTTCCAGTACTCTTTCTTGCTTTGTGGGGCTTGTCGATGTCCGTGGTCTTCCGGAACGCTTCTTGTGGACATTCTGAACAGTTCCATCGGCTTCAAACTTATCTCTAATTCGAGTGATGGTAAGTCGCGTTGGTGGATCTGTTTTGAAACTCCCTCCTAAACTGTCTTTGCACTTCAACTGCGTTTTTCACACTTCCAGTAAGCATTTTAGAATGAATTTCCTTTGTTTCAAAGCTTAGTCTGACTGCCATTATTAATTCTAATGGGTTTAACTTGGAAAGAAAGAAACATCAATTGAGCTATCAGCTGTTAAAGTGTGTATACATTTTTTTGGGACGCCCCTGTATATATATATATATATATATATATATATATATATATATATATATATATGGTGCTTTCCTGTTAACGGGATACCCAACCGCCCGCCATCATCTGGACTCGTATCTTGCGGAATTCATGTGGCGACAACGTACCGAAAGCAGCGACGTTTTTTCTGCGATTTTAGATGACAAAGACATTTTGGCCCCCTACTAACTGATTATCGCTTACATATTAACTAATTTCATTTAAATGATTAATAAATTTGGTACTTACGTATTATCGGAACTACCAAACTGTTTATGATGTATTTTTGCTCTCGTCATTTTCGTCTAAACTAACGAAAATATCACAACCTAACCAATTAATTATCAAAGGTGTACAGTTGACCTAACCGGGCATTCAATTAACCTAACTGGGCATTCAGTTGACCTAACTGGGCATTTTCCGTTATATTAACCTGTTAGGTTAATTCAATGCCCGGTTAGGTCAATTGAATGCCAGGTTAGGTCAACTACGCCCTTGATGATTGGTTAGGTTAAGTTGTGATATTTTCGTTAGTTTAAACGAAAATGGCGCGAGCAAAAATACATAACAGTTTGGTGGCGGGCGGTTGGGTACTCCCGTTAACAGGAAAGCACCATATATATATATATATATATATATACACACACACACCTAGAAATGCGTTACAATGCACGCACCAACCTTTGAAATCGACCGTATTAAATTGCATGTAACAATCTTATGACAACTAAAATAAATAATTTACTGTCATATAAGTGTGAATTTTATCAACGAGAAGAAAAAGAAAAAAAAAAACGACTCAAAATTCGACTCCAATTTTATGACTCCACATTATAACGGCCTCGACAAGACGACTCGGAGAAATTTGAGTCGGGACGGATTGGAAACATTTTGATCGTGAAAATCACAAAAATGCGCTCTATGAGAAGAAATTTTGAAAATGAAAGGCGTCATCTTGAATCATCGAATTTTGAAGGAAAGGGAATCGGAATTTGCTTAATTTTGTAAAGACTATAAAACGGGTAGCGAAACAGAATATCTACTAATTTTCCTCGTACGGAGAACATGGGAAATGCTCTTATTTTAATTTAATAGGGACCACTCGTGATTAATCGAAAGAACACACAAATTTTCAATTCCTATTCATAAGACACGAAATAATGCAAAAGCCTATGTTAATAACGGAGTGCGTGGGTTCGTATTATTAAATTGCTAACAATTTAATAAGATTAGCTGCCACCAAATAATGTAGCGATTCCCATTCCCTTTTATAATTCACTATTTTCTTTCCTTTCTATTATCACTCATTTTCTCTGTCTTTATACGGACGCGGGCCGACGGTTGAACCATTTCATTTTCTAATGAGAAACAATGCAAAAGGACGGGGATAAATTATACTTCATTTATTCTTTAACTGACTTTTATTTATACCGAAAACACTTTTTAGATAAACGGGGTGATGCGAGGGGGGAAATTATCGTTAACATTTAACCGGGGAGAGGCACGAAAGAATATTCTAAATTTACAAAAACATCGTAATACAAAAAACACCTTATTAGGCCAACGGCCGACCGATAACTCGTTTTTGGGTATTCTCCGTTTCTCTAGACCCATTTCAGGCGTTACCAACTAGCACTTTATAAACAAACCATTATTAATTTCTTATTTAACGTAATTACATTTCTTATTAAACATTATTTTTATTAAGCAAACATTATTAAATTCTTATAAACAAACATTTAATTCTTAATTAGACATTACTACAAGACACGAATAGAATATACAGTGTGTCTCCGTTTTCTTTCCTTTCAATTTTTAAGAGAAGACTATTTTGAGTTTCAATTACTTTAGCCAATTCATTCGCTTTAAGAGTTATTCGCGTTAGGTCGGTTTCCTATACTTTTATAGGGGAAGACTTGTTTGAGCTTATTCAACTTAGGAGAACAATTTCACTTTTATATTTTTAGTCACACCATTTCTTATGAACGCATTAAGTTAAATTTCAAAGGAATTTAATCTCACTTTGTTTAATTTTTTGAGTGAGCTACTTCCTATTTGATGTTAGGAATTTTAAATACAAATTTTAAGACCAAAAAAGTAATTTAATGTTTGCATAACATGAAATCGATCTTAAAATTATTTCATTTTTATTTTTACCCATACGAATTCGTGTCGTTTTGCATGATCAATTTTGTCTCTTGGTTAATTTATAACCAGTAATTAATTAACCTTATTACATTATTCCCATAAATAACCGATACTAAATTTTACACACTTCTTAGTAACTTTATTAATAATCGAGATAGTATAGTTGTCGGAGATTTTAACTGCCCTAACGTTAATTACGAGACTTTTACTGGTAATGATGAGGGTTTGAGACTGATTGAGTTCATGGAAGATAATTTTTTACGACAGATGGTTACCGAACCAACGCGCGGTGACAATATTTTAGACGTAGTGATGACGAACGACGAAAATATAGTCGAAGGTTTGGAAGTAGGTGAGAGTTTGGGATGTAGTGATCACCAAATTATTAGGTTTAAGCTATTGATAGAAAACAGTAAGGATAGTAACGTAATAGAAGTCCCTGATTTTCGTAGGGCTAATTTTGATAGTTTTGCGGATAGGATGAGAGTAGTGGATGGGGATAATTTATCTATGGGTAATGACGCAAATTTTCATTGGGAGAAGTTTTTTGAATATCGAAAGGGAGTTTATTCCGCGTAGGTCCAAGCGCGCTAGTAATCATGGTAGGCCCAAGTGGTGGACTAGGGAAATAGGTGAGTTCATAAACGAGCGTAACAGAGCGTTAGACTTAATAAGCGCAATGGCACGGTAGCTAACTTTAATAGATATATCGAGCTTAGACGTCAGGTTAAAAGATCTGTTAGGAATGCTAAGCGTAATTTTGATACTTGTAGCCATAAGCGTACGGGACTCATGTTAACAGGGAGGGCTGGCCATATATATATATATATAATATATATTATATATATGGTGGGCCGAAAGTTTGGATCCATAGGAAAATTTTATTTAATACATAAATTACAACAAATGGTAAATACTTAAAATGAATATCAACTTTAACTCGTAAATGCGTATCCGTGATACTGTACAGTGGTTCGTACTCCAGTATAAACAACAAATTATAACAAATGCTCAAATTGGCGGCCTCTGACATCGAGACACTTAGGGATGGAATTTATGATTTTTAATAATTCTTCGAATTGACGTTCTCGAGATGCGTGTTTTCATTTCATAATCTTCTTGTTGACTTTACTGGACTATTCGTAAAGTTTCACATACAATTGCAGAAGTATTTTCATCAGTTGCAGTTTTTGGACGACCAGAACGCCGTCGATCATGTACACTTCCTGTTTCTTTGAAACGTTTAAACAACTTGCCAACAGTCTCATGTGTTACTGTATGCTTATCAGGATGATTTCTATTGAATTCGGTAGCAACTTCTCTGTGTGTAGCGCCCTGTCTTGCGTACATGAGCACAAGTTCTACCCGGTCTTCTGTTGTTAGATTCGAAGCCATTTCTGGGCTGAAATAAAAAAGTATTTGAGTATTTATACTGGAGTACGAACTACTGTACAGTATCACGGATACACATTTACGAGTTAAAGTTGATATTCATTTTAAGTATTTACCATTTGTTGTTAATTTATTTATAAAATAATATTTTCCTATGGATCCAGACTTTCGGCCCACCCTGTATATATATATAATATATATATATATATATATATATATATATATATATATATATATATATGAAATGAAATGAAGTGAAAAGGTTTATTGGCAGACTATAGTCCATATGACAATATTATTAATACAATGACAGTTCATATACTAAGGATAGAAATATACACAATTGATTAGAAATAATACTGTAATATCGAAGTTAAGTGGAGCTACAGACAGACGTTTTCGTACCAAGAAGTCCATAGCTTAGAGGATAAATGGCAAGACTCATGGATAGCTTGGATGATCGGGTTGGTTGATTTTTTTAATTCTTTGCATTAGACTGTGTTGAGCACGTCTTGTTACCTCCGGGAAACTCGGGACATTGCGGGTGGCAAACATTTGCGAAGCTGAGCATCTCGGGGGTAATTTATGTAAGAGTCTAAAAGACCTGTTGTACAGCAAATTTAGAGTTCTGCCAGAACCTTTTTTATAATTCACCCACAGTTGCTGTCCGTATATATTACTGCAGAAAGTACGAAAGAGAGTGTCTTTAGTTTCACTTGTACAGAATCTAAAGTTCCTTATGGTCATATTCGTTTTAGCACACAGGCTTCAAGATTGTTTTCTTATATCCGAGTCATCACTCAAGGAGCTGGTAATAGTTTGACCCAAATACTTAAACTCTTGTACTTCCTCAATTACTTCACCATTCATTTTAAACCTTATATCAGCTGGCTGATTACAGCTTTTAGAATGAAATTGCATAACCTTAGTTTTTGTAACATTAAAAAGAATATCATGTTTCTGCGAATACACTACGCAGGCTTTTAGTAGCCGATCCAGACCTTTAACAGAGGGACTTATTAACACCATATCATCGGCATAAACTAAGTTATTTATCCTTGTGTTATGTATACAACATCCCACTGTTGCCTCATTAAGTGAAGCAATTAATCCGTCGATATACACATTAAACAGCATAGGGGAGAGCAAGGAGCCTTGTCTCACCCTGCAAGAGGAGTCAAACACTCGGATAGTACATTGCCCCACCTAACAGTGAAAGATTGGTGGGAATACCAAAATTTCAATAAATTTAATATGTACATGGGAACCTTCCTATCTTCTAGTTTTGCAAATAAAACATTGTGGTTCACCCTATCATATGCCTTACTTATATCTAGGAAACAGCTATAAATAGTTGAATTACTGTCAATGTATTTAGATATTGTTTCTTTAAGTACATAGATACACAGGTCAGTTGAGTGGGACCTTTTAAAGCCAAACTGATTAGATGTCCATAGGAAATCATTTAATCGGCGTAACAAGAGTTTTTCTAGTAGTTTCGAGAAGCAGGAAGAAACAGCAATAGGCCTGTAATTATTGCTGGACAGAATGTCTCCGTACTTATTTTTGAACAGGGACAAGATATATACCCTCATGAACTCTGCAGGGATATAGCTACGAGCCAGCATGGCTGATAGGAGCAATGATATATGCAGACATACTACGTCATTGGCATATTTTAAGTGCTCATTCGATAGGTCAGCTACCCTTGACGCAGAACTAGTCTTTAACTCTTTAATTAACCTCTTTACTTCAGAAAATGATATCAAAGTATTTTCCCTTGTCCCTCCCACAATCGTTTCGCTACAATCTATCTTAAGATTATCCCTACTCACACTGTTAAGAATGTTAGAATAGTGGTTTTTCCACAGCTTTGCAATTTCATCCTCCCCCATATATATATATAATATATAATATATATATATATATATATATATATATATATATATATATATATATATATAATATATATATATATATATAAAATTAAATTAAATTAATAAATAAATAAATAAATTTATTTAAAAAAAATTTTTATATTCTTTCCTTATAAGTTAAATATTCCATAAAAAATCAAACATTTTCGTTTACAAAACAAAAAGCAAGAAGTTAAGTGTTCTGTTAAAAAATAATACATCATTTGAAAAACAAATGAGAGAATACAATAACAAACATCATGAGCTACCAACAATTCGGCGCTGCTGATTGGGAGACCCCTTAGGCAGTACTTCTGTGATTTCCCATGGAATGATTACTGTTTCCGTGGCCGGGGCACTTCTTTTGCTATTGCGCTAGACATATCAAAAGCTTTTGATAGAGTCTGGCACAAATCTTTAATTTCGAAACTGCCCTCCTTCGGTTTCTATCCTTCTATCTGTGCCTTCATCTCTAATTTTCTTTCTGTCCGATCTATAGCTTATTAAAGTTTTCGAAATCGTCAATAAAATCGATAACGTAAATTTTGACAAAGCTATTAATAGTGGTGTTCTTCAGGGTTCTGTCCTGTCACCCACTCTTTTCCTTTTATTTATTAATGAGCTTTTAATTCACACTTCCTCTCCTATTCACTCCTATGCCGATGATTCTACTCTTCACTTCTTCACCCGCTTCCCAAAGCGTCCCTCACAGCAGTCACTTCATGATTCGCGTCGGACGGCTATGGGACACCTGACCTCTGATCTTTCTGCTATATCTGATTGGGGCAGAGAAAACCTTGAGAAACCTTAATGCCCTTCACTTCAATTAAGTAATATGTCATTAAGAGTATTGTTCCATTGGTTTACTCTTTCAGCCTATTAGTATCACCAATTAGTTACACAGGACATGGCCCTGCCTTTATAACCGTCTCCCTGCTTCCTCTACAGACCACCTTTCTCGCACAATTTTCAAATATAGTCATCAGTATGAGCTGAATTGCGCCCCTTCAACCCCTGTGAATTAACTTTCCATTTTCTTTTAAGAAACAGTATAAAGCATGATAAATTTCTGGCAGACTTGTAAAGAATTATAACCCGAAACAACTGTTATAATAGCAATATATTTTGTTAATGCTCACTAGTAGACTCACTGAAGGCAAGTTACCTCCTGAACATTTACTGAACAGTCTGAACTTTACGCAGCCAGCGAAGTATTGTGGGAAATCTTGAATTCAGTATATACGTAAATGCGGTGAGCTTCAATTATCCCCAAAAGTTAGAAATAAAATTGCATAGATAATAGAAGAAAAGCTACTGTATATAAAACAAACCGGAGTTGTTTAGAGGGGAAAAGTCTTGGTTAAGCAACTATTAGATCACTTATTACAAATTGAATTTTAGAAGCTTTGTAATACATATAGATTTTGCTAAAAGCCTTCAATAAAAGTGACCATGGAATTCTTACTCACAAATCGAGAAAAACAACTGGGTCTCTAGATTTTTAATTCTTTTAAGTCAAAGATCTCAAAACGTAGTGGAAAATGGAGTCAAATCGTTTCACCAGTCATTAGTTCCCCTCTTGTTTATAATGATGACAAGTAGATGTATGAAAAAAGTCGATGACCGTATTGTCATCCTTTGCAGATAAAAATTTGCAAAGAAATCATTTCTGAAGAAGATATAATAAATTTACAAAACGACACCAACGCATTATTTAAATGGTCTGAAGAAAACTATGAATTTGAAAACTATGAATTTGAATTTCTTGGATATCGTAATAACACAACTACAACGTAACTGCTACGAAGCAAAGAGCAGTAATACAAATTACATCAGAATACAAAGTTAGAGATCAAGGAGTAATAATGTCAGTATAAGCAGAGGTGGAAGAACGCAATATTAAACTTGCCAAAGGAAAAATTAATGGGAATTATATGGAATTTTCAAAACATAATGCTCAGATTATGGCAGTGGTTCTACCAGTAACTGAACAATACTCCGTACTCCAGAGTCTGCGCGGGAAACGAAGCATCACGGATACTGACCCTACAAAGAACATTAATGGGCAAAATATTATGAACAAGGGATGGCAATCACTGATCACGTTTAAAATCTGAAACTGTATTCATTGAAGATACATGATAACATACATATGAAAACTACTTAAAATATCAATTTCTAGTTCTAAAAACGTAATAAAAACACATTGGAATGACCAAAGAGCAAAATTTTGCATCGTCCCTACGGTAAGGTGACCAGGTCCAAGAAATAAAAAAGGACAACAAACATGTTTTTTAAGTCATACACTTTATTGAACTAAAAAACTAAATTTATTTATTAATAATACTATTGTATTTTTTAAGAATCATAAAATAAAAAGTAATTAAATTAAAATTTGTTTTTAAAATGTGTACTTTTTATTACCGTGAATTTTCTTCAACAAATTACCATTTTTGTCCAGAATATTGTGAAACTCTGGAGTCTTGCGCAAAAGCTAATAGGATGTTAGGCTTCATAGCGCGTAATTTCGAATTTAAATCGAAGGATATTATATTGCCCCTTTACAAGTCCCTAGTCAGGCCTCATTTGGAATATGCCGTTCAGTTTTGGTGCCCGTACTTGCGTGAGGATATTGATAGGTTAGAAAGGGTTCAGCGTCGTGCCACGAAACTTATTCCGGCATTGCGCAATAAGCCTTATGAAGATAGGATTAAAGTGTTAGACTTGTATTCACTCGAAACTAGGAGATTAAGGGGGGAGCTTATTGAAGTTTTTCAAAATCGTTAATAACATCGATAACGTAAATTTTGACAAATTGTTCACTTTCGATAATAGTAATACTCGCAATAACGGATTCAAGTTGCGTGGCAGACGTTTCATTACTAATATCGCTAAAAACTTCTTTACGTTTAAAGTAATTGATAAATGGAATAATCTTCCCGCGTCAGTCGTTCATTCTACCAGCGTTAATGTGTTTAAGAACCGTCTTGACAGACATTTTAAAAATATTAACGTTGTTTAGAGTTAAAAAAGAAAGTTAACAACAGGAGCTCTGGTGGTGGTGCTCGAGGATGAGTCTGTTGACGATGAATGCCAGCTTGTGACATGCCAGCGTGTGATGCCAGCAATAAAAAAAAAAAAAAAAAAAAAAAAAATTAGACTAACACGAATGTAGATGTAGCTCATAGCGTAAACTAACCCACTTTTTGTTTAACTTTACCTACTTTTTTTTTTTTTTTTTTTTTCCTTACCTTGCATGTCTAACTCTCTTCTTGCATGTTTGTTTTTGCATGGTATGACAGTGAGTTAAGACTGTGTTTTGCATGGTTTGTAAGCGTTCTTATTTTACTTCTTTTCATCTTTCCCCCTCTCCTATTCTCTCCGACTATTTTTCTGACTTGTCGGCAGTGGCCGGCGGATGATGATGTGAGACACTTTTCCTCTTTTTCTGAATGAATGTTCCCATGAGTGATAGGTGTTTGCTCTTACTTACCCCTTATTCTCTTCTCTTCTCTTAACCCGCTACTCTTTCCTTTCTCTCGGGCTAACCTTAGAGTGGATCTTAGGGTCTTTGTTAGCCTTAGCTTCTGTAGATCTGTAGATGTCAATGTTAAACTTTTCTTCTATGTAGAAAGCTGAATTTTATACATACTCAAAATTTATTTTTGCCTTCAAAGTTACCCAAAAAAGTACTTCAAACTCTTTAAAGGTCTCAGTCCACTGAGTAATGTAATCTAAAATGGTTTTGTAAAACAAAGTTATTTGTTCCTTAACTTTTTTCGTTATTCCTGGATTAGATTCTTCTAACTTTGTTAGGGTTGTTTTTACGATTAAGGGAACAAAATTAAATTGGAGTTTTTTAAGTAATTTCTCTTTTAAATTATCCAAAATCAGTTTTATCTCATTCACAAAAGTTTTTAATTTTTTCAATTTGTTTTATCGATTCGTGAAAATATGATGCTCGCGATTGTTTGAAGAAAAGGATGACTTCAGCTGAACGATCCTCAAAAAACATTTTTATTGCTACAGGGCATTTTTCATTATTCAAAAAGAATGCTTTTAAGTGCTCAAACATTTTGATTACGTGTTCTATAGTTGGGAGCGGAGAAAGCCAACGTGTCTTCGAGTAACTTAACATTTTTTTTTTGTATTTTATTTCAGCTTGGTAGAATTCTTCTAAACTCGCGACCAGGACCGGATTATCACATGCGCAAACTGTGCGCTTTGGGCAGGGCCAGTAATAAATTAAAGAAACAAAAAATAAAGAAAAGCTAAACAAATTAAAAAGAACCGCTGAAATTATTTATTTTCTGTTTCGGAGCCTTGTGCAGTGATCATTATGTATAAACGCCAAAGAGGATATGCAAAAGAAAGAAAAGGGAAGAAGAAAAAGAGCTCCAGGAAAGGGAATTAAAGCGAATGAAGCCGCTTTCATCATTCTTTGGTGTTCAAACAGAAGCAGGAGCACAGGGTGAAGCTGGTGCGGGTGCTGGCCCTTCAGATGGCGCGGGCCTCGCAGACCGTGCACCAGCTGCTGGTCCTGATGAATCTGAGACTCATGATGATGGTGCTCAAGCTTCTGATACAGGCGATGAACCAGTCATCGCCTGAAACGGAAGCGGAGGGCGGAGTTCCCGTACACAACGAACCTAGTCGTACGCCACTTGGTCCGGAGTTTGGCACGGATATTGGTTTGTGGCCGCCCGATGCAACCGAAGAGATGAGAGAATACTGGTCAGGGCAGGGTCGCTCAAAAGTACGCAAGACGTTACGTGAATTGAAGAAACTGGATTTCATGCAGCCTTGATTAATGACAGGTATTGCACGGCGGGAATGTTCATTCGCGAATGTGAAAACGGAGAAAAAGTTGAGCGTACTTGGTTGTGCTATTCGGAAACAACAGGCCGGGTTTATTGCTACGATTGCAAGCTATTCAGCCAACAGAAGGTCGCTATTGGCCGTGAGGGAGCAAACGACTGGAGCCCTGGCACGAACGAGCGTATTCGGCAGCACGAGCTATCGTGTGCTCACACGAACGGTATCGTCGCAGCACCACAACGGGCTGATCTCGTTGGCAGAATTGACCATTTAACACAACGGCAGATTGATGAGCTGACAAAATACTGGAAAAAGGTTTTGCAGCGAGCGTTCAGTGGGATTATATTTCTCGCTGAACGTTAGTATTCAGAGGAGACAACGAAATTATTGGCTCATAGCACAAGGCAACTCTCTCGGTATTCTCGAGTTGCTAGCACAGTACGATCCTTTTTTGTCCGAGCACCTTCAAAAAGCCAACTTAGGAAAAGGTAGTGAACTGTTTGTCATCGAAAATATGCGAGGAATTGGTGCAGTTAGTTGGAGACAAACTTCTTACAACTATTGTCGATCAGCTAAAGGCCGCAAAATACTATTCCATCTCCGTCGATTCGTGCGAGGACAATACGTATACTGACCAGCTGACGGTAGTAATCCGCTACGTCAATGACACTGGCGTTCCAGTTGAGCGATTTCTCACCTTCCTAGAGTCGACCGGCCACAGAGCGCAGGACATGGTTGATGCTCTAAAATCTAAATGACCTGTTCAGATTGGGCACTATGTGGGGCTTATGAATTGGGGTCCTGACCAACATACTCCAAAAGAAAGTTTATGCTGCCCCCCGTACCACTAGCGTACACCTTCCTATTTTTGGTCCGCCCCAAAAATGAAAATAGTCTCATAAATGAAAATGGAGACCATTTAGAGCATCTTCTCATAGAGATGACCCCCCCCCTAAAACCCTAAAATTGCATAATATATCTCGTGTGCAATTTTCAGGCAATTACCTCAAAAATTTGGATTTCTCAAAATTTTCACCACGCGTATTTTCTCAAAATATTTGCTATATCAGAAAATTGATTACACATAAACATCGTTTATGTGTAATCAACTTACTGAGCTGTGTGTTGAATTTCAAATTCAATACCAATAAATTTCATGTTCTAATTATCATATATTTTTACAGGAATTATAAGAATTTATGCTCTTTAGATTTACTTATGATCCATGCATGATTCTATAAAAGCTGGATTTTTAATTTTTTAAAAAGGTTGAAAAAATGTCAACCAGAAACAAATCTTTGAATGCAACTTTTGGTTTTGCCACTGAATTCCGCCGATCAATGATTCCTACAAAGGGAGACGTTGTCAGACACTATTTCTTCATTCAAAAGAGAGAAAAAAATCAAGTCAAGGGGATCAGCAACTGCGAACGATTGCTACAATATAGTTACCAAAGATCTTCAAGATATTTGGGCCATGTTGTCTTTCCCTTTCATTCAAGAAAGATCTATTTCTTCTGCAGTGGAAAGATTAATCAGATCAGCTCTTTCCTTGAACAAGGTTCCTCTACGTCAAAGGAATGAAAATTTTGCTAAAAAACTTGCTTCATATGATGAAATGTTTGACATTTGTACTTGCAAATGTTATGATAAAGGAATAGAAAGGCCGTTTTGTCGATGCGAGGTAAAAATCCCAATGGTAGAGTGGGTATGGAAAACTGATGTGTGGGTAGTTGGGAGGTAACGAAAATGGTTCACTGAGTAGGTAGGTAGTTAATCTAACAATTATTAAATTCCTTTTATGTCAATAACTGGGTGAATGAAACCTATTGGTTGCTCACCAGAGTTATTCTCCACACTAGTATTTACATACTGTGTGACAAGAGCGTGCTCGGTAATAGATATACATTACCGATCAACCAACCGAAGAAAAAACCAAGACCACGCTGGTGGCAAAAAAGCCCCGAAAAAAGGAAGACAAGGGAGAACGAAAACGAGGAACGGGGCGAGAAGACGGAACGAGAGAAGGGAGAAGAACAGACACCGAAAAAAGATCCCCACCAGCAAGTACGCTCTCGACAATTATACAGGAAGGAGAAAAGAGACTCTCTAATAACTAGCAGTAAGTGACTAATTGTGTTTTAACCAGTGGTGGGCACCGTTAACCAAAAAGTTAACTTCGTTAACCGCTAATCCGTTAACCAAAAAGTTAACTTCGTTAACCGTTAATCCGTTAATTCGTTAAACATGTAACGGAAGTTACCGATAAATCGTTAACGTTAACTTTTATTATAAAACAAATGAAAAACACAATATATATATAATTTAATTTTCCCTCTTCTTCTCGTTCTCCATTTTGTCCATGAGATGCATGTTGCCCTTCATGAAAATTAGCATATCAAAGTTTTCATCAGACAGGGATGATCTCTTGGCCCTCAGGATGTCCTTGCCCATAGAGAACAAACGCTCCACTGCAGCACTGGAGGGGATGGCTGTGTTGAACTTGATGAACAAGTCCACCAACACTTGCTCACCCAAGAAGGCAGCATCTGTCAGCAAGTCCTTGGAGTTGGTCTCCAGCCAGGTCTTGACCAAGTTCTGGGCCTTGCCCTTGAGTGACCTGTGGCTTCTGCTGCTCTCTTTTGTCTGGATGACAGCACTGAAGAAGTCATCCTCCTCCTCCTCCTCGTTGTTGCTGCCTCCACTGTTGCTGCCCACTTCGTTGGACTGCTGCTTCATGGCCTCCTCGACTGTACCCTCCATGCTTTTCCTCACCCTGGCGACCTTGGTGTTGTCATACTTGTCCAACCAGATAAGGCGAAACCTGGGATGGAAGGCAGCAGCCAGCTGGCATTCGTCATCCTCCAGGAGGGGCCCAAACCTTTTGTCGATGCCTGCCAAAAGTGCGTCGACCAAGGCGCTGCAGTAGACGAGGCCCTTGGACTTCAAGTCCTTAAGCCTGAAGATTGTCGCAGCAACTGTTGGCAGCAGAGTCCCAAGGTAGGCTTGTTCCTCCCCCTGGATCTTGTCGAGTGCTTCGGCCACAGGTGACATGATCTGGAAATGATTTTACAGTCGACCATGTTTTGCTCAAACCAATGCCATAAATAACTACCATATTTGGTAAGACACAAATTGTGGCGACGGAAACAAATATATCGCCTGATTTTGCACTGCGGAAATGGAAATTCGTTCATCACTATTAACAGTGGCGGATTAATTGCGCACCTGCTCAGCACTGAAAATAATAGAAACTTTTAAACGTTTATTTATGAATTTTTTGGGTTAACGGACTTGAGTTAACAGAAGTTAAATGTAACGGAAGTTAATTAGTCCGATAATGATTTTCAAAGTTAACTTAAAAGTTAAATCGTTAACGAAAAAGTTAACTTCGATAATTAACGATTAACGGATTAACGGTTTGTGCCCAGCTTTGGTTTTAACCCAGTTAGAAGTAAACTCATTAAATTAAGCTGGGTCAGACAACTTAGGCCTACATTGTGGCCTAAGACCTAGCATCAACTCATAGCTTAACAAAGGTGAAGGTAGATTGCCCTAACCTAATTTGGTGAGGAATCCTACTGTGGACCTCAATTTATCTGCCCGCTCTGGACCATTTCCGGAATCTCTAGGCTGACCCTTACAAGGCTAGACTTAATCTACTCTATAGTTAGACTGGAGATATTAGGGGTGGGTTAATTGGGGACCAATTCATACAGAGCATTTTTCACATTGGTGGTCCGTGTGTGGGGAATTTACAAACCTTAACCTTACTTAACAAAAATTGCAGAATTAGGCTAAATGGTCTAGCCTAAGCCTAACCTAATCAAGCCTAATTAGGTCTACAACCTAGGGCCTAACTAGGAAACATTCACATTTAAGGAGTCTCATTCTCTTATAAGCTTAGACCTGAGTGACACATAAGTACTTGGGGGGGATTAAACCAAATTTAAAACTTTACTGTTTTGTCTGTGATCTCTCTTCTCTGGTAATTTCTTCTTGTCCTCTATTTCATTACGATCCCCAGTTAAACAATTTTGACTTAAACATGGACAGTGAGGAATTGAAAAAGTTAAAAAAGAAAAGGGGGGGAAAGTTGGGTGCTGTTACAAAGGCCGTGAACACTTTTAACAATATTACACAACCAGGTAAGGAAGATTTAGAATGTGTAATTCTTAAATTGGAAAAGAAAAAGGAGGAAATAATAGCCATTGATGAGAGTATTTCAGAGTTAGTTGAATCCGAAATGGCTGAAGAACAACTGATAGACCTTTACGCTGATAATGATGTTCAGGTAATCTCAATTGAACAGCAAATAAGGAGACTACAGTCTCGTTTGACTGACTTAACACCAAATAAACCTACTTCTGATTTTAATCAAAGTAGAGCTAACTTTCAACCAAATTTAAGTGGCATGCAAAATCCTGAGTCACAAGAATTTAGGGCTACGTTACCCACTTTCCTAGTACCAACATTTGAAGAGGACACGGTACAATTCCCATCTTTCATTGAAAAATTTGAGTTTAATAGGTAATAAACCTTATATTTCAACTGTTGATAAGTTTAGCTACTTAACTAGTTTCCTTAAAGGCCCAGCCTATAACCTGATAGCCTATTTACCAGCCGTAGGGAATTCATATGAAGTAGCTATTGATCTCTTAAAACGTAATTACATTAATAAAGATGAGATTGTATTTGAATTATCTCAACAAATTATTGATTTTGCACCCATAAAAGATAACCATAGTGATATGGAAAAATTTTATTCAAAATTAGAAGCTATTATAGGACAACTGGTTAGCAATGAGATAGATGTTAAAGCTTCATCTTGGATTATACAAGGCATAATTCTTAGGTGCCTTCCTTTGAGGGTTAAAGATGTTTTAGTTCTAAAGACGGGAGAAAATTATCCTACTCTTGAAAATATCAGAAAACACTTTCCAACTCTCCTAACTAATTACAAATTGAGAAATATTCCAACACAAAATAAGACCCAGACTATGGATAAACCAAAGACTGTTCCCAGAGACCAACTAGCTACAGCCAAACAGACAAAACTTGATACTGTAGAATCAAATGTGACCAACTGTAATACACGAACACCTACATTACAGAACTTTAATGTAACTGCTGCCTCAACTTACACACTACATTGCAAATTTTGTGCAAGTGATGAACACAGTAGTACTGGGTGTGACAAATATTCAGACTTTAACTCAAGAGCTAAAAGATGTGAACAGTTGAACCTATGTAAAAAAGTGTACTGGCCAGGGACATTATAAGAAAGACTGTAAATCTAGGTTAAGATTCAAGTGTAAGTTTTGTAAAAGTTTACGACATGTCTCATCAATGTGTGATTCACCAAAGTGTCCAAACAATAGTACTCAAACTCAAAAGATACCTCCACCAAACAAAGGTAATCAAGAAAATGCCACTTTCATGGGACATTCTGTTTGTTCAAACAACGTAACAAGAAACACTGAGATTCTTTTACCAACTATTACTTTGGACTTAGTGAATAGTGAGGGTAGCACCACTCCAGTGAGATGTCTTATAGACTGTTGTTCTCAACAAACATTTCTTTCGCAAAATGTAGTTAATAAATTGGGTTTGACACCAAACCCGAATGAACAAAAACTCAATATTACATCCTTTGTTAAGGATAACTCGGGCAAAAATAGCTATAAGACAATTGACCTGGAACTACATTTAGAAAATAAATTAGAGAAAATTGAAGCAGTTATTATTTCTAAAGTAGGACAAAACAAACTGGTTATACCCAAACTAGAACAAACCATAAATCATTTGGGAAAACACTACAAAATAGCTGATAGACATATCACAAACAACACAGTAGCTAACATTGAAATGTTAATAGGGGCAGATTATATTAATCTTATTCATAAGGGCATAGTAAAGATAGGTAATGGTATAGCTTATCAGACTATATCAGGGATAGCCCCTTTGGGTGACCTATCCAAATACAACCTAGACCTAAACCAAAATAGTTCATGACTAACAAATACTATGTGCCTCAACTCAGTCCTACATAACACCTGTAAGAATAGCAACACTTTGAATAATATTATATCAACTGAGAACATTAATTCATCACTATCAAATGAAACTCTGGATGAGGCAATTCAAACTTTATGGTTGCTAGAATCTGTGGGTATACATGACACAAATCAAACTTCAGAAGATCAGTTAATGGTAGAAAGATTTGAAGACACCATTCAGTGCAAAGACAATAGTTATTTTGTTGAGTTACCTTGGAAAATAAATTGTCCAACTTTAAGAGATAATCTCAAAGTAGCTAAAGGACATTTATATAAAGTAATGAAAAAACTCAAACAAGATAATAATATTCAAAAGTACATTGATGTCTTCAAAGAACAGCTACAGAAAGGCTTCATTGAAGAAGTAACAAATAACCCTTTTAAAAAAGATGGTTGTCATTATTTAACCCACAGGGGGGTTTATCGACAAGATGCCTCAACAACAAAACTCAGAGTAGTATATAACTGTAGCCTCAAAGACAGTGATAAACACAGTTTGAATGATTGCCTGATTGAGGGTCCTAATCTCATTTCTGACCTTGTGAAGATCTTACTGAGGTTCAGGTTAGATAAATATGCCGTACAAAGTGACATTTCAAAGGCATTTTTGAGAATAAATCTTAAAAATGAATATGATAAGAACCAACTTAGGTTCTTATGGTTCAAGGATCCATTTGATTTGAATAAAGGGTTCATAACCTATAGATTTAATGTTGTGTTGTTTGGAGCCAATTGCTCACCTAGCCTATTAGCATTGACAATTGGACATCATTTGAACCAGTTTAATAACTCTTTAACATTGAACTTCTTTAAGGAACATTTTACGTAGACAATCTAATAGGCTCAACAACAACAAAATCTGAATTATCTGAAGTCTATGAACACTCTCAAAACATTATGCAACAAGGAACTTTGAACTTAGAGAGTGGATTTCAAATGATGAGGATTTAAACAAAAAGATTTTAAAGGATAATAATGGTCTTACTGAGCCATCAGACAGAGTTAAAAACTTTAGGTATGAACTGGTATTTGGATGCAACTTCTAACAGTCATGATTCAATCTGTACTAAAGGTTTTAAACTTGATGAGGAAGCAAATACTAAAAGACAAATATTATCAGAAGCTTCCATTAGCCATTAAAACCATTTCATTGCTTAAGGATGCTTACCATGATGTGAACATAACTGATATCCACATCTGGCTTGACAGTCAGATTTGTCTTGCCTGGATACGGAATGATAGCATTAATAGTAAGAATATCTTTGTAAGAAATAGGCTAAAAGAAAGAGCTGAAGCTAATGAAAGCCTACAAGTAAACTTTCACTATGTTCCAACTAAACAAAATCCAGCAGACTTTCTGACCAGAGGTTTATCCTACAAGTTGTTGAAGTCAAACAAAACTTGGTTCATGGGACCTAAGTGGCTCTGTAATACAGACCAATGGCCTGTGGAACAAGTTAACTTGACATTAAATTTAATCTTTCAAATGAAAAGGTTGAACCAATCACTAATTATGAACAGTATTCTGATTTCAGCAAACTTGTCAGGGTCACAGCCTACTGTTTGAGGTTTGCTCACAACTGTTTAACTACAATAAACAAACAGCTAAATAAAAAACCATCATAATTATACAGAAGTTGAACCAAGTACTGGATAGGGCATGCACAACAAAAGGAGTACAATAAAGAGTTAGAATTCTTGACTAATGGGAAACAAACAAAAGAACCTGTACCACAGTAGTTGTGGATCTAAATTTGTTCAGAGATGAGGAGGGCCTTTAAGGTGTAAAGGGAGATTAGACAAATCAAAACTGTCATACAAAAGCAAACATCCAATCCTTTTACCTAGATTTAGCTATTTGACCACATTAATCATCAGACAAACACACAATGATGTACATCATATGGGGGTACCACAGACACTAACTACATTAAGAAAAACTTATGGATACCCAAGGAAGGATCACTGTTAAAACAGTCCTGAGTGAGTGTGTCACATGTAGGCGTATTCATGCTAGGCCCTATAGGAAACCAAATCCTCCTGCTTTGCCAGAGAGAGAGTTACTCTCAACAGACCCTTTGAGACTGTAGGCATTGACTATACAGGAGCATTGACTGTAGGGGTGGTTGACACTGAACAAAAAATGTACATTGTACTGTTTACATGTGCTGGCTCACGAGCTGTTTATCTGATGTTGTGGAGGACTTACAGCAGAATCTTTTGTTGCTGTCTTTAAGAGATTCTGTGCACGACATTCAGTACCCAAGACAGTTTGGACTGACAATGCTACATATTTCAAGGATGCTGGTGAACAAGTCATCAACGACTTGTTAAGCAACGAACTCACACAATATATATACAAAATTCAAACATAAAGTGGAAGTATATTCCAGTTGCCTCTCCTTGGTATGGTTCTATCTGGGAGAGGAATATACAAACAGTAAAGAATGCTTGAAGAAAGCAATTGGTAAAAAACAGATACACTTATTTGAGTTGCTCACTCTCTGCTGAGATGAGAACATCATCAACAATAGACCACTCACTTATGTGAGTGACAACATTAATGACCGGAACCATTAACTCCAAATCATTTGATTCGGGTGAGAACAAGTTAGTCTCCTGCCGGACTACAATATAGACTCTTCAGAAGACCAAACTGGACTCACGACACGATGAACTCCAGACTAAGTTACAACACTTAACTAGAGTTAAAGCTCATTTATTAAACAGTGGAAACGAGTACTTGATGGCTAAGGGAGAGAGACATAACAAATGACTAAGAAGGATTGGTCTGACACAATTTAAGGGGGACCTTGTTCTCATACATGACAGTACTCCAAGCAGAGCTGGGCAATAAATACATTGAATGTATTTAATACTAAATACTAAATACATGGGAGAAATGTATTTAAATACTAAATACTAAATACATTTACGAATGATTTAGATACTAAATACAAAATACATCCAATTGTATTTAAATACATTTGTAAATACATTTTAAATACAAATCAACGCTTTTAAGAGTGGCACACAACTGATTGAAACTGACACGTGAAACATGAAACCATGCTGTACTACACTTCGACGGTCGTACTGTGCTAGTACAGAACGTGTATTAAACAGTTAAAAGTATTTACATTTTACATTTTGAGTATTTAAATACATTGTATTTAAATACTCATTAAAGTATTTAAATACTATATTTAAATACATGAAAAAACAATGTATTATAAATACAGTCTAAATACACAAATGTATTTAAATACAAATGTATTTAAATACTGCCCAGCTCTGACTCCAAGACAATACTGGCCTCTGGCTAGAGTTTTAGAACTCAGACCAGGGGCAGACGGGGTAACAAGAGTGGTCAAATTAAGGACTTCAACGGGTGACACAACAAGAGACATTTCTCCTTTGTACCCCTTAGAGTCTGGACCCAAAACAATGGACTTTGGAGAACCTTCTCCACTGACAGTAACAACTGGAGACACTGAACTTCCAGTAACTATTCCTTTGACAGTAGGAGTGGTAACGCATCCTACTACAACATTGACAGACACAAGACCTCAGCGACAAACAGCTGCGAAAAATGCTCTGTATGAATTGGTCCACAATTAACCCACCCCTTATATCTCCAGTCTAACTATAGAGTAGATCAAGTCTAGCCTAGAGGGGTCAGCCTAGAGATTCCGGAAATGGTCCAGAGCGGGCAGATAAATTGAGGTCCACAGTAGGATTCCTCACCAATTTAGGTTAGGGCAATCTACCTTCACCTTTGTTAAGCTATGAGTTGATGCTGGGTCTTAGGCCACAATGTAGGCCTAACTTGTCTGACCCAGCTTAATTTAATGTGATTAAATTACTGGGTTAAAAACTCAATTAGTCACTTACTGTTAGTTATTGGAGTCTCCAAACTCCGGTTGTGTAATTGTCGAGAGCGTACTTGCCGGTGGGATCTTTTTCGTGTCTGTTCCTCCCTTCACCGTTACGTCCTCTCGCCCCGTTGTTCGTTTTCGTACTCCTTTGTTCTCCTCTTCGTGGGGCTTTTTCCACCAGCGTTGTCTTGGTTTTTTCCTCGGTTGGTTGAGCGGTAATGTATCTCCATTACCGAGCACGCTCTTCTCACACAGTATATAAATACTAGTGTGGAGAATAACTCTGGTGAGCAACCAATTGGTTTCATCCACCCAGTTATTGACATAAAAGGAATTTAATAATTGTTAGATTAACTACCTACCTACTCAGTGAACCATTTTCGTTACCTCCCAACTACCCACTCATCAGTTTTCCATATACTGGGGGCCCCGGGAGATAAAAATTTTGGTGTCATTGTCACCAATTTTATGTCTGAGTGTAGACTAGCTAACTATTTAACTGTAAATGCCTGTTAATCTGATTAACAGTGCCTATCCTCACCTTCTCATGGAGAAGGTGTAGCATTTAATTAGAAGAGAAAATATACATCCATAGGATGAAACTGTCTATGGTCTTTACCATAAGAAAAGAAAAATGAAAGTTAGAAGATAAAATTACAATTCCCCAGCATCTATTTTTTGTTGTAAAAATAGTCGCGCCTTTAATGCTGTTTGTCGCTGAGGTCTTGTGTCTGTCAATGTTGTAGTAGGATGCGTTACCACTCCTACTGTCAAAGGAATAGTTACTGGAAGTTCAGTGTCTCCAGTTGTTACTGTCAGTGGAGAAGGTTCTCCAAAGTCCATTGTTTTGGGTCCAGACTCTAAAGGGTACAAAAGAGAAATGTCTCTTGTTGTGTCACCCGTTGAAGTCCTTAATTTGACCACTCTTGTTACCCCGTCTGCCCCTGGTCTGAGTTCTGAAACTCTAGCCAGAGGCCAGTATTGTCTTGGAGTACTGTCATGTATGAGAACAAGGTCCCCTACCTTAATTGTGTCAGACCAATCCTTCTTAGTCATTTGTTTATGTCTCTCCCTTAGACCCATCAAGTACTCAGTTTTCCACTGTTTAATGAAATGAGCTTTAACTCTAGTTAAATGTTGTAACTTAGTCTGGAGCTCATCATGTCGTTGAGTCCAGTTTGGGTCTTCTGAAGAGTCTATATTGTAGTCCGGCAGGAGACTAACTTGTTCTCCCCGAATCAAATGATTTGGAGTTAATGGTTCCGGGTCATTAATGTTGTCACTCACATAAGTGAGTGGTCTATTGTTGATGATGTTCTCAATCTCAGCCAGGAGAGTGAGTAACCCAAATAAGTGTATCTGTTTTTTGCCAATTGCTTTCTTCAAGCAATTCTTTACTGTTTGTATATTCCTCTCCCAGATAGAACCATACCAAGGAGAGGCAACCGGAATATACTTCCACTTTATGTTTGAATTTTGTATATATAATTGTGTGATTTCATTGCTTAACAAGTCGTGGATGACTTGTTCACCAGCTTTGAAATATGTAGCATTGTCAGTCCAAACTGTCTTGGGTACTGAATGTCGTGCACAGAATCTCTTAAAGACAGCAACAAAAGATTCTGCTGTAAGGTCCTCCACAACATCCAAATAAACAGCTCGTGAGGCAGCACATGTAAACAGTACAATGTACATTTTTTGTTCAGTGTCACCCACCCCTACAGTCAATGCTCCTGTATAGTCAATGCCTACAGTCTCAAAGGGTCTGTTGAGAGTAACTCTCTCCTCTGGCAAAGCAGGAGGATTTGGTTTCCTATAGGGCCTAGCATGAATACGCCTACATGTGACACACTCACTTTTGGACTGTTTTAACAGTGATCCTTCCCTTGGGTATCCAATAAGTTTTTCTTAATGTAGTTAGTGTCTGTGGTACCCCCATATGATATACATCATTGTGTGTTTTTCTGATGATTAATGTTGTCAAATAGCTAAATCTAGGTAAAAGGATTGGATTTTGCTTTTGTATGACAGTTTTGATTTGTCTAATCTCCCTTTACACCTTAGAAGGCCTTCCTCATCTCTGAACAAGTTTAGATCCACAACTACTGATGGTACAGGTTCTTTTGTTTGTTTCCCATTAGTAAGAATTCTAACTCTTTATTGTACTCTTTTTGTTGTGCATGGCCTATCCAGTATTTGGTTGCAACTTCTGTATAATTATGATTTTTTATTTAGCTGTTTGTTAATTGTAGCTAAACAGTTGTGAGCAAACCTCAAACAGTAGGCTGTCACCCTGACAAGTTTGTTGAAATCAGAATACTTTTCATAATTAGTGATTGGTTCAACCTTTTCATTTGAAAAGATTAAATTTAATGTCAAGTTAACTTGTTCCACAGGCCATTGGTCTGTATTACAGAGCCACTTAGGTCCCATAAACCAAGTTTTGTTTGACTTCAACAACTTGTAGGATAAACCTCTGGTCAGAAAGTCTGCTGGATTTTGTTTAGTTGGAACATAGTGAAAGTTTACTTGTAGGCTTTCATTAGCTTCAGCTATTTCTTTTAGCCTATTTCTTACAAAGATATTCTTACTATTAATGCTATCATTCCGTATCCAGGCAAGACAAATCTGACTGTCAAGCCAGACGTGGATAAGTTAGTACACATCATGGTAAGCATCCTTAAGCAATGAAATGGTTTTAATGGCTAATGTAGCAGCCAATAGTTCCAATTGAGGTATGGTTCGGGTAGGTTTGAGAGGTGCAACTTTCCCTTTTGCATAAATTAGATGACTTTCTGTAGGGCTTACAAGATACGCACAGCACCCATAAGCTTGTGTGCTTGCATCAGCAAACACATGAAGTCTCTGGGGCTTATCCCTAAACCCACAGCACCTTTGAATTTTAATGTTCTGCACTTTTGTTAAATCAGCAGCTAACTTCTTCCAAGATTTTTGATTTTCATTTGTTATTGGATCATCCCACCCAACATTTGTCCTCCAAATTTCTTGGAGGAGAATCTTTGATTTTATTGTTGAAGGCAGGAATAGACCCATAGGATCAAAAATTTTGGAAGCCTCTGATAATATTGTCTTTTAGTATTTGCTTCCTCATCAAGTTTAAAACCTTTAGTACAGATTGAATCATGACTGTTAGAAGTTGCATCCAAATACCAGTTCATACCTAAAGTTTTAACTCTGTCTGATGGCTCAGTAAGACCATTATTATCCTTTAAAATCTTTTGTTTAAATCCTCATCATTTGAAATCCACTCTCTAAGTTCAAAGTTACCTTGTTGCATAATGTTTTGAGAGTGTTCATAGACTTCAGATAATTCAGATTTTGTTGTGTTGAGCCTATTAGATTGTCTACGTAAAAATGTTCCTTAAGGAAGTTCAATGTTAAGAGTTATTAAACTGGTTTAAATGATGTCTAATTGTCAATGCTAATAGGCTAGGTGAGCAATTGGCTCCAAACAACACAACATTAAATCTATAGGTTATGAACCCTTTATTCAAATCAAATGGATCCTTGAACCATAAGAACCTAAGTTGGTTCTTATCATATTCATTTTTAAGATTTATTCTCAAAAATGCCTTTGAAATGTCACTTTGTACGCATATTTATCTAACCTGAACCTCAGTAAGATCTTCACAAGGTCAGAAATGAGATTAGGACCCTCAATCAGGCAATCATTCAAACTGTGTTTATCACTGTCTTTGAGGCTACAGTTATATACTACTCTGAGTTTTGTTGTTGGGGCATCTTGTCGATAAACCCCCTGTGGGTTAAATAATGACAACCATCTTTTTTAAAAGGGTTATTTGTTACTTCTTCAATGAAGCCTTTCTGTAGCTGTTCTTTGAAGACATCATTATATATTAATTATTATCTTGTTTGAGTTTTTTCATTACTTTATATAAATGTCCTTTAGCTACTTTGAGATTATCTCTTAAAGTTGGACAATTTATTTTCCAAGGTAACTCAATAAAATAACTATTGTCTTTGCACTGAATGGTGTCTTCAAATCTTTCTACCATTAACTGATCTTCTGAAGTTTGATTGTGTCATGTATACCCACAGATTCTAGCAACCATAAAGTTTGAATTGCCTCATCCAAAGTTTCATTTGATAATGATGAATTAATGTTCTCAGTTGAGATAATATTATTCAAAGTGTTGCTATTCTTACAGGTGTTATGTAGGACTGAGTTGAGGCACATAGTATTTGTTGGTCATGAACTGTTTTGGTTTAGGTCTAGGTTGTATTTGATAGGTCACCCAAAGGGGCTATCCCTGATGGAGTCTGAATAGCTATACCATTACCTATCTCTACTATGCCCTTATGAATAAGATTAATATAATCTGCCCCTATTAGCATTTCAATGTTAGCTACTGTGTTGTTAGTGATATGTCTATCAGCTATTTTGTAGTGTTTTCCCAAATGATTTATGGTTTGTTCTAGTTTGGGTATAACCAGTTTGTTTTGTCCTACTTTAGAAATAATAACTGCTTCAATTTTCTTGAATTTACTTTCTAAATGTAGTTCCAGGTCAATTGTCTTATAGCTATTTTTGTCCGAGTTATCCTTAACAAAGGATGCAATATTGAGTTTTGTTCATTCGGGTTTGGTGTCAAACCCAATTTATTAACTACATTTTTGAAACAAATGTTTGTTGAGAACAACAGTCTATAAGACATCTCACTGGAGTGGTGCTACCCTCACTATTCACTAAGTCCAAAGTAATAGTTGGTAAAAGAATCTCAGTGTTTCTTGTTACATTGTTTGAACAAACAGAATGTCCCATGAAAGTGGCATTTTCTTGATTACCTTTGTTTGGGGGAGGTATCTTTGAGTTTGAGTACTATTGTTTGGACACTTTGGTGAATCACACATTGATGAGACATGTCGTAAACTTTTACAAACTTACACTTGAATCTTAACCTAGATTTACAGTCTTTCTTATAATGTCCCTGGCCAGTACACTTTTTACACAGGTTCAACTGTTCACATCTTTTAGCTCTTTGGTTAAGTCTGAATGTTGTCACACCCAGTACTACTGTGTTCATTACTTGCACAAAACAATTTGCAATGTGGTGTGTAAGTTGAGGGCAGCGTTACATTAAAGTTCTGTAATGTAGGTGTTCGTGTATTATAGTTGGTCACATATGATTCTACAGTATCAAGTTTTGTCTGTTTGGCTGTAGCTAGTTGGTCTCTGGAACAGTCTTTGGTTTATCCATAGTCTGGGTCTTATGTGTTTGGAAAATCTCTCAATTTGTAATTAGTTAGGATATTGGGGAAGTGTTTTCTTATATCTTCCAGATTAGGATTTTTCTCCCGTCTTTAGAATTAAAATATCTTTAACCCTCGAAGGAAGGCACCTAAGTACTATGCCTTGTATAATCCAGATGAAGCTTTAATATCTATCTCATTGCTAACCATTGTCCTATAATAGCTTCTAATTTTGTATAAAAATTTTCCATATCACTATGGTTATCTTTTATGGGTGCAAATTCAAAAATTTGTTGAGATAATTCATAATACAACTCATCTTTATTAATGTAATTACGTTTTAAAAGATCAATAGCTACTTCATATGAATTCCTCCGGCTGGTAAATAGGCTATCAGGTATTAGGCTGGGCCTTTAAGGGAACTAGTTAAGTAACTAAACTTTTCAACAGTTGAAATATAGGGTTTATTACCTATTAAATTCTCAAATTTGTCAATGAAAGATGGGAATTGTACCGTGTCCCCTTCAAATGTTGGTACTAGCAAAATGGGTAACTGAGCCCTCAATTCTTGTGACTCAGGATTTAGCATGCCACTTAAATTTTGTTGAAGGTTAGCTCTACTTTGATTAAAATCAGAATTAGGTTTTTTTGGTGTTAAGTCAGTCAAACGAGACCGTAGTCTCCTTATTTGCTGTTCAATTGAGATTACCTGATCATCACCAGCGTAAAGGTCTATCAATTGTTCTTCAGCCATTTCGGATTCAACTAACTCTGAAATACTCTCATTAATGGCTATTATTTCCTTCTTTTTAGTTTCCAATTTAAGAATTACACTCTCTAAATTTTCCTTACCTGGTTGTGTAATATTGTTAAAAGTGTTCACAGCCTTTGTAACAGCTCCCAACTTTGCCCCCTTTTCTTTTTTAACTTTTTCAATTCCGCACTGTCCATGTCTAAGTCAAAATTGTTTAACTGGGGATCGTAATGAAATAGAGGACAAGAAGAAATTACCAGAGAAGAGAGAGCACAGACAAAACAGTCAAGTTTAAATTTGGTTTAATACCCCCCAAGTACTTATGTCACTCAGGTCTAAGCTTATAAGAGAATGAGACTCCTTAAATGTAAATGTTTCCTAGTTAGGCCCTAGGTTGTAGACCTAATTAGGCTTGATTAGGTTAGGCTTAGGCTTAGCTTAGGCTAGACCATTTAGCCTAATTCTGCAATTTTTGTTAAGTAAGGTTAAGGTTTGTAAATTCCCCACACACGGACCACCAATGCGAAAAATGCTCTGTATGAATTGGTCCACAATTAACCCACCCCTTATATCTCCAGTCTAACTATAGAGTAGATCAAGTCTAGCCTAGAGGGGTCAGCCTAGAGATTCCGGAAATGGTCCAGAGCGGGCAGATAAATTGAGGTCCACAGTAGGATTCCTCACCAATTTAGGTTAGGGCAATCTACCTTCACCTTTGTTAAGCTATGAGTTGATGCTGGGTCTTAGGCCACAATGTAGGCCTAACTTGTCTGACCCAGCTTAATTTAATGTGATTAAATTACTGGGTTAAAAACTCAATTAGTCACTTACTGTTAGTTATTGGAGTCTCCAAACTCCGGTTGTGTAATTGTCGAGAGCGTACTTGCCGGTGGGATCTTTTTCGTTGTCTGTTCTCCTCCCTTCACCGTTACGTCCTCTCGCCCGTTGTTCGTTTTCGTACTCCTTTGTTCTCCTCTTCGCGGGGCTTTTTCCACCAGCGTTGTCTTGGTTTTTTCCTCGGTTGGTTGAGCGGTAATGTATCTCCATTACCGAGCACGCTCTTCTCACACAGTATATAAATACTAGTGTGGAGAATAACTCTGGTGAGCAACCAATTGGTTTCATCCACCCAGTTATTGACATAAAAGGAATTTAATAATTGTTAGATTAACTACCTACCTACTCAGTGAACCATTTTCGTTACCTCCCAACTACCCACTCATCAGTTTTCCATACAGCATTAAAGGCGCGACTAGTTTTACAACAAAAAATAGATGCTGGGGAATTGTAATTTTATCTTCTAACTTTCACTTTTTCTTTTCTTATGGTAAAGACCATAGACAGTTTCATCCTATGGATGTATATTTTCTCTTCTAATTAAATGCTACATCTTCTCCATGAGAAGGTGAGGATAGGCACTGTTAATCAGATTAACAGGCATTTACAGTCAAATAGTTAGCTAGTCTACACTCAGACATAAAAATTGGTGACACTGACACCAAAATTTTTATCTTCCGGGGCCCCCAGTATATGGAAAACTGATGTGTGGGTAGTTGGGAGGTAACGAAAATGGTTCACTGAGTAGGTAGGTAGTTAATCTAACAATTATTAAATTCCTTTTATGTCAATAACTGGGTGAATGAAACCAATTGGTTGCTCACCAGAGTTATTCTCCACACTAGCATTTACATACTGTGTGACAAGAGCGTGCTCGGTAATAGATATACATTACCGATCAACCAACCGAAGAAAAAACCAAGACCACGCTGGTGGCAAAAAAGCCCCGAAAAAAGGAAGACAAGGGAGAACGAAAACGAGGAACGGGGCGAGAAGACGGAACGAGAGAAGGGAGAAGAACAGACACCGAAAAAAGATCCCCACCAGCAAGTACGCTCTCGACAATTATACAGGAAGGAGAAAAGAGACTCTCTAATAACTAGCAGTAAGTGACTAATTGTGTTTTAACCCAGTTAGAAGTAAACTCATTAAATTAAGCTGGGTCAGACAACTTAGGCCTACATTGTGGCCTAAGACCTAGCATCAACTCATAGCTTAACAAAAGTGAAGGTAGATTGCCCTAACCTAATTTGGTGAGGAATCCTACTGTGGACCTCAATTTATCTGCCCGCTCTGGACCATTTCCGGAATCTCTGGCTGACCCTTACAAGGCTAGACTTAATCTACTCTATAGTTAGACTGGAGATATTAGGGGTGGGTTAATTGGGGACCAATTCATACAGAGCATTTTTCACAGTGGGAGTCATTTGTAGGCCAAAAGCAAAGAATAAATCAATTAGGGCCATTTGATCGTGAAGCTGCAGCTGTCCAGAGACGATCCCTCTCAAGAGCAAGAGAAGAACAAGAGAGGCAACAAAGGTCACAAGTGGAAATGGCAGAGGCTATGGAAGTTGTACCATCTTCTTCAGTAGATGACTTTAGCGAAGATATAGAAGACAGTGACAATGAGCTAGAATTCGTGCCCGATGTGGAATTGATTGAAAATGATCAAAATAGGTATTCATACAATGAATTACCATTAGTGGCAGACCGTTACCGTGTGAGTTCGAGAGCTACAGCAGCTATTGTTAATGCTGCATTGAAAGATATGGGAATAATCGATCAATCTAACATGCTTGATAGGAAGAAAATAGAGAGAGACAGAATTCGTGCAGGCAAGAAAAATATTGTTAGATCTAGATGTGAAAATGTGAATATTGAATGTACAGTATAGGGTTTGATGGAAGAAAGGATGATACGTTAACCAAGCATGGACAAGAGAAACAAGAACATTATGTGCTGATCAAAGACCCTGGATGTATCTATGTAGACCATTTCTACCCTGACGCAGGAAATGCTCGGTGTATAGCTGATGAAATTATAACGTTCTTAATTGATTCAGCGAGCATCGACACTCTCAATGCTCTGCTATGCGACGGTACTGCTGTCAATACTGGTAGAATTGCTGGTACCATAAAATTGATTGAAATTTTTTTGCATAGATCAGTTCAATGGCTCGTGTGTCTTTTACACATGAATGAACTCCCCTTCAGACACATATTTGAAACCATAGACGGAAAAACATCAGGGCCAAATACCTTTAAAGGTTCAATTGGAGCCAAATTGAAATGTGATTTAACCATTTTAGACTTAGTGGCATTTTCACCAGTTCAGGGCAACGTCCAAGATATACCACCGAATGTCGTGAAAGAGTTGAGCAGTGATCAAAAGTATCTCTATGATATGTGCCTAGGAGTGCAATCTGGATGGGTATCTGAAAGTCTAGCCCGCAGGTCTCCAGGTGCCATTCATCATGCTCGCTGGATTACCCGAGCAAACCGGATTCTTCGTTTATATGTATCGACTTTGCATCCCGAACAAAATCTGAAAGAACTGGTAACCATCTTCATGAAATCATATGCTCCTGGATGGTTTCATATCAAATCCCATCCTAAAGCTACTGACGGAGCACGGAATTTTTTTAATTTGATTGTCTTGATGCGAGGATTGGAAGAAAAACATCGCATTATTATGGAACCGGTGTTCCGTAATAATGCTTATTTTGCCAATCCCGAAGCTATCCTACTGTCAATGCTTACTGATAGCAGACATGTCAGAGAAGATGCTCTTCAGAAGATACTTCTCAGTCGGACACGTTTCAGTGGCACACGAAATTTTGAGCTTCCTAAATCTCTAAATTTCGATTCCAAAGATTGACTGGAGAAAGGAAGCTATCAATCCTCCACCTTTGATAAAGAATTTCAGCAATGAAGAGCTACTGCATACAAGAACAGAAACCTTGAAAATTGCTGCCTTTTCATGCCACAGTCAAAGCGTGGAAAGTGCAGTGAACTTAGTGACAAAAGCATCAGAACAAAGGATTGACTACAGCAATCGGCACAAATTTATCCTCAATCAACTGGAATCAAGAAAAAGACTGCCACAGTTTGAATGGAAAAGCCAATGGGGCCAAGGCACATCCACAAGTAATTAGTGAATTGTGAAGGTAATTTTTAAATTAAATTTTGTTTTTACTTCAAAGCTGTTTTGTGTAATAAATGGTACAATAGACTTATTGTCTTCTTTTCAGACAAATATACTAGGCCTATATGAGGTTCATGAATTGGCCTCCTAGGCAATCAGTACTCCAAACTAAAGTTTATGCCACCCTTTTCTATATACTGATAACACTTTTTGGGGATGCGGCAATTTTTCAAGGATTTGAAATTTCTTAGATATAATTCACCGTGTAACAAAAAAAATTTTTTTCTTTGTTTCTGGGCAATAACCTTTATTTTCTGATTCATTATGCTTCAAATCACTGGAAAAAAGCTGTCAGTGATTTTAAACTTCGGGTTTGTTGTCAGTACATCGATTTTGTTGAAATAAGAATATTATTATTTTTTAACCCTATATGGACATCTGCGACAGATCTGTAAACGCTTCAAAATTTACTATATATTTACCGAAACAAGTACATTTTAACTTAAATGACGATATCGTCAAATTTGTAACGGTTCAAGGAGTTTATATCACGAATTGGCAACTCCTACTGCAGAAAACCGAGCTTTAATGAAAAAAATAAGTTAGTGCGTCAGTAGAAGTAAAAGTGTATGGTTACGCAGTTCGTTTTTTATTTTTTATCACTTTATTTGATTAAAGGTAAGTTGAATAATTTTTTATTGCTCAATATATGTTGTTAGAGTGGCTGAAGTAATATAAAATAATTCTGATAAACTGAGCACTAGAATATTTTATTGAAACGTAACAATATTGATGGCTCTGACATCCATGCCTTCTTTGCCACGTGGTATAAGGTTGTCCAATTTGTATTATATATATTATTATTACATTATATATATATTATATATATTATATATATATAATATATATTTATTTATATATATATTATTATATATATATATATATTACATTAAAAATCACATATTTATGTTCAAAGTACTCTAAATGAATGTTTAATATAGGTAAAAAAAATTTTAAGACAAAAATAAGAATTATGTCCATATAGGGTTAAATTAATCCATTATTTTTACTTTTTCAGACGTGTGACGTGTGACGAAGTTACTGTTATGGCTGCTCGTGGTTGCAAATACCCAGCGGATTCCTTCTGCTACGTGTGCGGCGAGTTCTTCGCAAAGACGGCTAAAAAACACTGCTTGGACAGTTGCACCCGTGCAAAGGAAGCCTATCATGCCTACTTCGGAATGCCAGTCGGTGACCAAGACAAACGCTGGGCACCACATGTCATCTGTGACTACTGCCGCCGCACTCTTGAAGGTTGGTTTAGAGGAGAGAAGAGGGCAATGCGTTTCGCTATCCCCCGTGTCTGGCGTGAGCCCTCAGACCATCTCACGGACTGCTATTTCTGTATGGTGGACCCAACAAAACGAAGAAAGGGGAAGAATGCGCCTCCCATTAAGTACCCTAACATTCCGTCATCTATTGCACCTGTTCCCCATAACGCGACGGACCTACCTGTGCCACAGCCTCCCTTGAGAGATCAATCTTGTCCAGCAGAAGAAGCAAGCTATGATGATTCCGAGGAGGAGCAAGGTGCGTCATCTGCTGCGCGCCGTCGACGCCGGGTGGCCGGTGAAAGGTGCCCCTACTACCCCAACCAAGAGGACATCAACGACCTCATCAGGGAAATGGCCTTGACAAAGTCCAACGCCGAGCTGCTCATTTCCAGACTGAAGCAGTGGGACTTACTGGATGACAGCGTTCGAATTACTTCCCAGAGGAAGCGGCATCGCGGCTTTTCAGTGTTCTTCACTCTTAGAGATGGGTTGTGCTACTGCCATGACATCAGAGGACTCTTCGACGCTGTGGGCATTCCCTGCAACACCTCTGACTGGCGGCTCTTCATCGACAGTTCATCTAAAAGCCTCAAGGTTGTTTTACTGCACAACACAAATCAGTGGCCCTCGATTCCTCTGGCTCATTCAGTGCACATGAAAGAAGAGTACCAGAACGTCAAAATCCTGCTGAGTGCACTGAAGTACGACCAATTCAGCTGGGGGGTCATTGGCGATTTCAAGATGGTGGCCTTCTTGATGGGGCTTCAGGGAGGCTTCACCAAGTTCCCTTGGTATCTGTGCCTCTGGGATAGTCGAAATACAGCCCTTCACTACGAGAAGAGGAACTGGCCCCTCAGGACCGGCTATGAGGTTGGGGCCCATAACGTGAAGCAAGAGCCGCTGGTGGAGCCAACGAAAGTGCTGATGCCACCCCTGCACATCAAATTGGGCATCATTAAGCAGTTTGTTAAACAGCTGGATCCAGAGGGTGAGGCCTTGAAGCACATCCAGGAGCTGTTCCCGAAGTTGTCGGAGGCGAAGATCAAAGCAGGAGTATTTGTGGGCCCTCAGGTGAAGCGACTTATTGACTCCGACAGCTTTCCTGAGAAGCTGTCTGAGGTTGAGCGGGCAGCTTGGACAAGCTTCGTTTCTCTAGTCAAAGGTTTCCTCGGAAACCACAAGGCAGAGAACTACAGGGAAATCGTTGACGAACTTGTGGACACGTACCGGAGCATGGGCTGCCGGATGTCGCTGAAACTGCACGTACTACACGCCCACCTTGATGAGTTCAAAGAAAACATGGGAGACTACTCAGAAGAACAAGGTGAAAGATTTCACCAGGATGTCGGCTCTTTCGAGGAACGCTACAAGGGACAGTACAATGAAAGTATGATGGGGGACTATATCTGGAACCTTTTGCGTGAGAGTGAACTGAAATACAATCGCCAATCTCGTAGACAAACTTCTTTTTGATTAAACTATAACGCTAGAATTTTTGTATCAATTCTGTATCAATTCTCCGTAGCAATACTCTTTATCAACGCTCTGCATCACTGCACTGTATCACTGTCTGTGTATTAACATATATAATACATAATTATTCCCTACTCGTTTCCTTCTTTTTATTTTCATTTCTAAAGACGGGGCCTGGAGAACTTCATTTTTCATCATTGATTTATCATAATAATCGTGTTAACATCAATTAAAATTATACTTAACAGGATTCATTTGATTTAAAAGCAGATAGTGTGAAAAACCCTTAAATTAATAAGCAAAAATGGCAAAAAATCAATAAATCGATCTCATGAACTCAGAACCGAAGTCTGAACTTGGTGACTGCTCATTTTTACTTATTTATGCCCGAAAAAATCAGAAAATAATAGTTTTAACTCATGGACAAATTTTGTGTTACACGGTGAATTGCCTGAAAATTGCACATGAGGTATATTATGAATTTTAAGGAGGGGGGTCATCTCTATAAAAAATGCTCTAAATGATCTCCATTTTGATTTATCATACTATTTTTAATTTGGAGGCGGAGCCAAAAATAAGAGGGAGTATGCTAGTGGTACGGAGGGGAGCATAAACTTTCTTTTGGAGTATGTTGGTCAGGATATCATTTCATAAACCCCACATAGTGCCCATCTAAAAAAAATCATTTTGACTAGATTTCGACCCGGCCTACTGTTCACCAAGTTGGGCATTGATATCCGCGCTTGCCGTGGTCAAAGTTACGATAATGCACTCAATATGTCGGGTTGTTATTATAACGGAATGCAAGGCAAAATTTTGGAACAAAGCCCGACTGCGTCATTCGTCCCCTGTACTGGTCACTCGCTCAATTTAGTTGGTAAAGCTGCGTCGTCATGCCGAGAGGCTGTGCTCTACTTTGATTTGTCACAAGGCGTCTACGTGTTTTTCACCGACTCTACGGGCCGGTATAAACAGCTGAAAGACAGGCTTGAACCGTTGGGCATTCCAATGCCCAAAATGTTGTCGGCTACGCGATGGTCTTGTCGAACGGACTCCACACATCATGCAAGCAGGCTATACCGAAACTCGCAAAGTCCTGAATGAGATTGCAGAGAATCCCGAACAAAAAACAGACGCGCTGCACAGCGGCCGGCTTGCGGGACAGAATGAATCGTCTAGAAACTGGCATTTTTGCTGTGTTCTGGGATGGCGTTCGGCAACACTTCGATCAGACGAGCTAATCACTGCAAGCCGTGCAATTGGATCTGAACACAGCAGTTGTATTCATGAAGTCGCTGAAGACGTTCATCGAAAGCCTTGCCCATCGATTTGATGATTATGAGAAAGCAGGAATGGAGTTGTCGGACACGGTCACTAAGCGACGAACACGCCAGAGCAACGTGCGCCTGCAGCCAGTTGGCGCTGTTTCTGCGTAGCAGGCCGTTGAGCAGGCACACACTACACCGACGCCAGCTGAGACCGCTGCTGCCGAGAGAGAGGATTTCAAGAAAAACTCGTTCCTGTCAACAATTCGCACGCTCATTAGCTGCCTTGACAAGCGTCTCAAAGCCTACCACGAGATCTGCGACCGATTTGGCTTCCTAGCGCAGTTCCTTTCTTTATTTGCAGATGATCTTCGTGAAGCTGGTCGGAATCTGCGTGCGTTCTACAGCGATGACTTGGACGACGACATGAAAGACGAACTAATTCAGTTTCAGACATTTGCAAATGCATTTGCACACCAGAAAAGCAAGACGATCTCCATGGAGCAGTTTTTGTACAATCTGATCATACACAAAGAAGTTCAATCTACTTTTTCGAATTGTGAGATCATGCTCAAAATATACATGACTGATGGTGTCTAATAGCAGTGGTGAGCATTCCTTCTCAAAACTGAAACTGGTAAAAAATTTCATGCGTACTTGTATGTCTGAAGGTTGCCTTAACTTGATGAGCTTAGAACATGACTTGTTACGTCAAATAACCCTTGATGATATTATCAGCACGTTTGCCCGTCGTAAGGCTCGTAAGATTTTTATCTAAACTGGTCTGCAGTCACGGACAGACTTGACCGTTGCTAATTTTGTCTGCGTATTCCATTCTCTTTATGATTCTGTCTGTTTTGTCTTTAGCTTTATTTTCATGAAAATAAATGTTTTGGTCAAACATTGTGTTGATTGTTGATTTGAACGTTTTGTGGGAACTAGGAAAACTTTAGTTCGACCGCTTGCACAGGGCCCATGATGGGCTTGATCCAGGCCTGCTCGCGACTCTCACAGTATATCTACAAAAATAGAGATAAATTTTTGGAAGGATAGCCTCAACGTCTATTTGCATCAGTCCTGTGGAAGTATTGATAGCATTTGATAAGATGTGGGCGTTGCAACCTTTCCCGATAATTTGTTTGTTCATTTTTTTCCTTTAGTTTTGTACAAACATTTTCCTTTCCTTGTAAATGGTTCGAAATAATGTCAGACGTTTCTCATTTCAACGCAGTTAAATCAAAAATTTAACTTGGATTCCCTTTTCGAAGTTGAAAAATCTCACAACGGTCGGATACAATTTTATATCGTTGTGGTTTCATGCGTCTGACATTAGTGTCAAAAATTTAGCTTTTTTAAAGTCGTTAGTTTTTTCCTCTCGTATAACTTTACTAAGCACATTTACACAGATAGCCTCACATTTAGTTTTGCAACAACCAAATTTCTTTTCAAATATCTTTTGGATGATTTTAGTTGTGCAGTCCATAGTGAGTGACTCCATACTGCGGAAGCTATGGTTATGTTGAATGGTGTGATACGCCAAAAGTCCCTCTGCTATAGCCAATTTACGCTCGTCTTCTCCGAATTTTACTATTTCTGAGAAAGTTGTTAAGGATTTGGGAAGAACATGCTGCATTGAGGAATTTTTTGTGCTTATCCGTTCTGTCATGTTTTGCAATACATGATGGAGCTCCAGAAGCAGCGTGCAAAATTCCCGCTGGCCCGAGGTCAGTTGTTTTCACATCGGATCAGTAATTTTCATGAGACAGCTGGTTCGAGCGGCCAGCGATGTTTTAACTCAAGTCTTAAAACAGTCGGACCAGCTGTCTTATGAAAATTACTGATCCAATGTGAAAACAACTTGCCTCGGGCCAAAGGGCCAGCGGAGATTTCACACGCTGTCCAGAAGTGATCGAAAATTTGGCTGAACAAACGGTACACTTTACAATTGATTCATCAGCATCCTGCTTGTCTTTGACGATATAACTGAAGCGTTTGGTAACTTCACTGGAATAAATTGTCCTTCTTTTTCTTGGGTCCGACATTCTGAAATTCAATAAAATAAATAATAAGTAAAATTAGTACTACGCATGTTTTGTAAACAGTTATTTTATTATTTATTATTTAATCTTGGTTTTGGGAGGTTCTAAAACGTTCCTAATTACAACTTGGAAGGAAAACGCGCAGCGTATTCACGGAAGGAAACCACGAATTTAAGCATTACCGCCATTACAAATACTGTACAGTAACAAGGTCAGCTATAAAAACACACACTTTCAGTCAGACATGGTAAGAATACACGAATATACTTTTGATTTACACGAATCCAAAAATAATACGTTCAGAACTCGAAAGTAAGTACGGACACATAAAATGTAAGCTTTCATGAATGCATCAGTGAATCTTGCAACGATTTTAAGGATACTCAATAAAAAAGACTTGCCTCTAAATATCCCAAGAGATGTTTTTCCACTTGTGGCAATGAACGCAATTCTTTCATAGGGGCTTTACACGCCCTCTTCTCCCCTCCCCCTCTCGAGGTGAAACGCGTTCCAGAATTGTAGAATGGAAAAAAAACCCTCACACAAAACCGATGTTGATTTAACTGCCATAACAATCAAGTTTTATATTATCAAACTAACGCGTTTGTCTTGAACATAATCTACGTGGCTTTCTCAAGAAAACTGCTTTACTCATTACACGATAAAACACACGCACTTATTCACACAATAAACAGCAGTCACTGCACAATGCATATACACTTACCACAAAGACAAAAATTACTGGGAGCATTCAGTAATGTGTACAATTCTTTCAGCAATGAAACCGAACGAAAAAGGAAATTATTCATGATTTCGTGAAATAATTATTTATTTATTTATATATAATATATATATATATTATATATATATATATTATATATATATATATATATAATATTTAGGAGAAATCCAATGACAAGGAGAAATGTAAATGCCATGAAAAGTCTTCTTTAATGCAACGTTTCGAGCAATACGCTCATCTTCAGGCTGTTTAATAACAATGTGAAATTAAAATCAATATGAATGAAAAACAAAACAGAAAATTTCTATAACCTATTCATGAAGACAAATTTTAAAGACTGAGAAAAGAGGGTTAAATTCTAAGTTATACAGATTTACATATAAAAATTAAGAAGCTATTTTTAAATACATATAGTAAATGTGAAATTAATACACTGGAAAAATTAACAATAGTACACTGGAATAATGAAACTAACTACCTTACACTGCAGTTTCCGAGGCTAACTGAATTGAGCCGAGGCAATACGGGAAAACAAAAGATGGCGAGGGCGATTGGGGAAGGGGGGATTATAAGGATGATGATTCGATAGCAGTCTTTGATAATGCGGTACAAGCGCAACAATTCTTTAACTTCCTAAATTCTTTGCACCCCAATATAACGTATACAATGGAAACTGGGCAAAATGGCTCCCTCCCCTTCTTAGATCTTTTAATTTCGAAAAACGGTGATTCTATTACTACATCAGTTTACAGGAAGCCCACTTTCACTGGTTTGGGCATGAATTTTTTTAGTTTTACTGATTTTAACTATAAGATGTCTTGTATTAAAACTCTCCTGTTCAGAGGATATAATTTGACCTCTAGTTTTACCTTACTTAATGATGAATTTAATAATCTAAGATCATACTTTACTAATAATAGTTTTCCTGTTCAATATGTAGACAAACTAATTAGATCCTTCTTAAATAGTGTTTATAGCCCTCAACTTCCATGTATTACAGTGCCGAAGGATATAAAATATTTCTTGGTACCTGAAATGGGTCCTTTGAATAAGGAATTTAAGCTTAAATTTACAAAATTGTTAAGGAAATTTTTTATCATACTGATTTCCGCATCATATTTATTAATAAAACGTCTTTAGGTAGCTTTTTCTCAGCGAAGGATCGAACCCCTGACTCGTTGCGTAGCGGTGTTGTATATTTATTTACCTGCCCTAGGTGTCTCCTTGGGAATTACATTGGCAGCACTGTTCGCTCTCTCAGGGCTAGATTTTATTCGCATATGGGAATAAGTGGCCGAACAGGTAAAATTTTAAAACTAGAGGTTTCGAGGATTCGCGAACACAGCATAGAATGTAAAATTGATGTCACTTTAGACAATTTTAAAATTCTTGGTTGTAATACTTGTCCCAACTCACTAAGAATTTTGGAATCGCTTTTCATCAAAACATTGTCCCCGAGTCTAAATGTTGACTCATCCGCCGTCCCCCTCAATTTGCTATGATCCCTCCTCCTTCCCCAATTCCTTATAATCCCCCCTTCCCCAATCGCCCTCGCCATCTTTTGTTTTCCCGTATTGCCTCGGCTCAATTCAGTTAGCCTCGGAAACTGCAGTGTAAGGTAGTTAGTTTCATTATTCCAGTGTACTATTGTTAATTTTTCCAGTGTATTAATTTCACATTTACTATATGTATTTAAAAATAGCTTCTTAATTTTTATATAAATCTGTATAACTTAGAATTTAACCCTCTTTTCTCAGTCTTTAAAATTTGTCTTCATGAATAGGTTATAGAAATTTTCTGTTTTGTTTTTCATTCAATATTGATTTTAATTTCACATTGTTATTAAACAGCCTGAAGATGAGCGTATTGCTCGAAACGTTGCATTAAAGAAGACTTTTCATGGCATTTACATTTCTCCTTGTCATTGGATTTCTCCTAAATATTAAATTGAAGCTCTGTAGAAGCAACCCGCATGATTATATATATTCAAGGTATGGACAAGATGGCCTCAGGGCCTATCGCCATGTTTGGAAGACTTCACGAAAGTTTCTCAAGTCAAAACTGGACTGTTATTTTCTTGAAATGTGTCGGACCTGCAGGGTTTTTCCGAAATTTGTTTACTTCAAACTCTACCGTGACAATCTATATGACTCTGAATTTTATCAATCGTCCCTGGAATATTTATTAAATAATGAAATTAATTATAAAATCAAAATATCAGATTCGCATAACAAGTCTCTTGGGCATTATAAACTACTCTTAAAAATACCTTGTCGTTGTTGGACTATTTATTAATAATTTCTCTTGTACAACGTGAACTAGAAAAATTTCACTCTACCATCTTGGAAACACATGAACGTAAGTTAAAGGCTTTGGGAATGAATTCACCAAATTTTTTCAATTCAGATAAGGTAATTTCGAATCTTTCTAGTTACACACTCTCCCCTCGGGAAAAGTTTTTACTGTCACTTGGCTTGCAATTTAAGCTTCCGTTGTTTCAAATATATAAGCCTTCGTTTTTTCTTTACTTTGAAAAATTTTTCAATGGCTTGAAAAATGTTCCCATGTGGGTGAATTCAATAATTTCAAATGTCAGTTCTCAAATTTAACTCAAGAATTTTTTCATAAACTTAGAAATCTTAAATTTCAATCTTTCATATTTAGGAAGAGTGATTTGCAGTGTATTAAGAATTTGGCAAAGAACCAGGAGATTGTTGTGACTAGACCAGACAAGGGTAACGGAGTGGTTATTTTGAATAAATCGGACTACATAAACAAAACTAATGAAATCCTAAGTGATCTTACTAAATTCAAACAAATTCTAGAACCTGTCAATAAAGTCATTGTAAGGTTAGAAGACCAGGTTAATAGATTTCTGTCACGACTAAAGTCCTTAAAGATAATAAAAAATTATACTTACTCTCAGTTGTTCGCATCTGGTGCTAATCTTGCTCAATTATACTGTCTGCCTAAAATCCATAAAGCTGGAACACCTCTCCGTCCTATTTTAGCTTCGTATAACTTACCCACCTTTCAATTGGCAAAATTTGTTGTTCGTCTCCTGTCCCCCTTTGCGAAAAATGCTTACACTATAAATAACTCGTTTGAATTCCAAAAACTTCCTTGGTAAAAACTTCGATTCAAAAAAGTTTTTTGTCAGTTTTGATGTAAAGTCGCTTTTCACGAATGTACCTGTATCTGAAACTATTGCCATTATTTTGATAGGGTTTTTAGCTCAGTTGATAATTTTCATGGTTTTTCATTGTCTCATTTTAAGGAACTTTTAGAATTGGTCTTCAAACAATGCTATTTCACTTTCAACAATAAGGTTTACCAACAAATTGATGGAGTAGGGATGGGATCACCTGTCGGACCGTTAGCAGCTGATTTTTTTATGACTCATTTAGAAAGTGTAATTTTTAGACAATCTCCCACTCATCTCAAGCCAATTTTCTATCGACGCTTCGTTGATGATTCGATAGCAGTCTTTGATAATGCGGTACAAGCGCAACAATTCTTTAACTTCCTAAATTCTTTGCACCCCAATATAACGTATACAATGGAAACTGAGCAAAATGGCTCCCTCCCCTTCTTAGATCTTTTAATTTCGAAAAACGGTGATTCTATTACTACATCAGTTTACAGGAAGCCCACTTTCACTGGTTTGGGCATGAATTTTTTTAGTTTTACTGATTTTAACTATAAGATGTCTTGTATTAAAACTCTCCTGTTCAGAGGATATAATTTGACCTCTAGTTTTACCTTACTTAATGATGAATTTAATAATCTAAGATCATACTTTACTAATAATAGTTTTCCTGTTCAATATGTAGACAAACTAATTAGATCCTTCTTAAATAGTGTTTATAGCCCTCAACTTCCATGTATTACAGTGCCGAAGGATATAAAATATTTCTTGGTACCTGAAATGGGTCCTTTGAATAAGGAATTTAAGCTTAAATTTACAAAATTGTTAAGGAAATTTTTTTATCATACTGATTTCCGCATCATATTTATTAATAAAACGTCTTTAGGTAGCTTTTTCTCAGCGAAGGATCGAACCCCTGACTCGTTGCGTAGCGGTGTTGTATATTTATTTACCTGCCCTAGGTGTCTCCTTGGGAATTACATTGGCAGCACTGTTCGCTCTCTCAGGGCTAGATTTTATTCGCATATGGGAATAAGTGGCCGAACAGGTAAAATTTTAAAAACTAAAGAGGTTTCGAGGATTCGCGAACACAGCATAGAATGTAAAATTGATGTCACTTTAGACAATTTTAAAATTCTTGGTTGTAATACTTGTCCCAACTCACTAAGAATTTTGGAATCGCTTTTCATCAAAACATTGTCCCCGAGTCTAAATGTTGACTCATCCGCCGTCCCCCTCAATTTGCTATGATCCCTCCTCCTTCCCCAATTCCTTATAATCCCCCCTTCCCCAATCGCCCTCGCCATCTTTTGTTTTCCCGTATTGCCTCGGCTCAATTCAGTTAGCCTCGGAAACTGCAGTGTAAGGTAGTTAGTTTCATTATTCCAGTGTACTATTGTTAATTTTTCCAGTGTATTAATTTCACATTTACTATATGTATTTAAAAATAGCTTCTTAATTTTTATATGTAAATCTGTATAACTTAGAATTTAACCCTCTTTTCTCAGTCTTTAAAATTTGTCTTCATGAATAGGTTATAGAAATTTTTTGTTTTGTTTTTCATTCAATATTGATTTTAACTTCACATTGTTATTAAACAGCCTGAAGATGAGCGTATTGCTCGAAACGTTGCATTAAAGAAGACTTTTCATGGCATTTACATTTCTCCGTGTCATTGGATTTCTCCTAAATATTAAATTGAAGCTCTGTAGAAGCAACCCGCATGATTATATATTATATATATATATATATTATATATATATATAATATATATATATACACACACTGTAGTGTTCGAAAAAACGTCTGAAAAAGATATATATTTTTTTTTTTTTTATAAAAAAGATGTAAATGTAAATCTGTCTGTAAAAGCTTGCAAAATTGCAGTACTGAATTTTTTTTAGCAGGACTGCCCTGCCAAATGCAGTACACAATACACATGGTCACTACCCTACGGCAACCAGACAACGAACCTCTAGTCTAGAGAATGAAGCTGGAAACTAGCTTAACCCTTCAAGCCCTGAATTTTTTGTAGGGTTAAGTTATGAATGCTTGTATTTGAAACGTTAGCAATTTGTACCTTCAGTCCTTAAAGGGTTAAAACTGTTTAATATCTTACCTAATGAGCTGAACTTCTCTAACAATCTAAATCTGGTCTGACAAATTCCTGAGCGGCCATACGTGATAGGTTACGAGGGCAAGATGACAGTAGAAAGTAAATCAAATCCCACAAACGAAGAGAGAAGCTGCAGAAGGTTCGGTGTCGGCTGATCCTGAACACTGGTTCAAGAACTAACGGTACAGTACGGAATCGATATTTAAACAATATTTACCGATATAATTTTATTGCTAAATAACCTCGTTCGAATTACATAATTATAATAAAAGGCAATATTATATGTAGTACTTTTTAGTTTATTTCAATACTTCAGCGAATATAAATACATGGAATACATGGGAATACAGGGTGTGTATCAAGTCCCTGATGAAGAATAAGTGTAATGAACTGGAAAGTACTCGGAGAAATCCTTTACTTTTACCATACATAAATTAATTTCCTTCAATTTTTTAAGCAAATTTTTTTTTTAAATAAGCACGAACCTTTGATGATAATAATAAGATATATTTTTTAGACAGAAAACGTTTCGCCCACATACTCCAGTCATCTTCACAAAACTGATTAAAAACTTTCTAGAAAGTACAAAATGATGAAACGATTTATTTGCAAAACTCATTACATTACAAATTTTATAGATTGAGTGTGTTTTTCCGAAAACAATGTCCTTTCCTTATTATGTAGATGCACAATTACTTCAGTTTTATCGGTTAAAACTAATCAAGAAACATTCCATTTCGTTATATTTGATATTTATTTGTGGTTTATTTTCTTTAATCAGTAGTGATTCCGCCACTCGCAAACTGAAAAAATGTTTTATATAATAAGAGAAACATTCTTTAAAATGGTGTTATCCTGGCGTTATGGCGTTATTTTTTATTTTTAAAGATGCTCGTGAACTTGAATTTTGCTTGGTTTATACTTGTATTGTGCTCTAAGGTGCAATGTGTTTGTGAGGTAACCAATGTAAGAAAGATTACATCCTCCTTCCGAACATGTACATTGGTACACAAAGTTCGTACTTTCACTCTCAGAACACTTCTTTCTCGTTGAAAAATCTGTTAACATACGTTATTATTATTATTATTATTTCCGGCCGCGTCGTGATTATCCGTTAATTAAAATATTTGAATAAGAAATTCTTTTAGGATTTGTTCAATGAATAATAAAGGGAATACATTGTTTATTAAATTTTTTTTTCTTCTTTTCATCTTATTACGAAAAATATCCGTTAGATGAAACTTTGTATACACAATGTAATAATGTTTTTATTATGGAAACTTTATAACTGTAACGAATATACGAATTATAATTTGCATAAAAACCTTTGTCTGTTCGCTTTATATAAAACCTTCTTTCAATCGATCAATCTTTATCCGAAATTTTAAAATTAACATCCAAAAAGTGGAAAGTGCTATCCTTACAAATGTCATAGGTAAAATTTAGTTTTGATTTTCTTTAATTAAATTAAAATATAATAAAAAAAAAAAAAAAAAAAAAAAAAAAAATAATAATAATAATAATAATTAATAATAATAATGATGATTAATAATAATAAATTTCGCAGCCGATGTTGGAGTGGGTAGAAATGAACTAGCGGATAAAGCTGCGAAATCTACCCACCATTTACCGCAGTTTCTTATTCAATTACCTTATACACTATAAAGAGGTCTTGCCTAGGGTGAAGCTACATGTTCGATCGAAATAGCAAAGATACTGGGATGCTTGCTCAGGCAACAAATTGCAACAAACCAATAATCCATTTCTGGACTACCTCTTATCGTAAGGTGCGACGAGAATGGGTAATTTTAGCACGGATACGGATGGGCCATTGCCGCTTCTCGCACCTATACCTTCCACCAAAGATGAACGGCCCCTCTGTTGATATTGCCATACCCAGTCCATTTTTTAAGGAATTTTTACTGTTGGGGCAAAAGTCAAAAGGACACCTAATCGTGTAATAAAAGGGCACTTGATAAATGCAAAATGAGAACAACAAAAGAAAAATAAAATAATCTCATTGTACACTATTTAGTGCTACATATATATCTGAAACAAACAAAGGTACTTTTGCATTATCCTCCCAACACTTTTTTTTTTTTTTTTTTTTAATAACGGCTAACGACTGCGGCGGGCTGTTTTTTACCGCAACCTAACCTAACCTAACCACTAATACCAACACTAATTTTTTTATAATGGAAGGAAAATAAAGTACCATAACCAAAACCAAACCATCATTATATAAAAAAATTAGTGTTGGGAGGATAATGCGAAAGAACCCAAACAAAGAATAAAGGTTTAAGTACTAAAACTTTAGAATTACGAATGACACCAGCAACTCCTTCCTTTACTTCTACAGATCTTCCATGCTGTTTACAATTAGTTTTCTCTAATGGAATATGGTGAATATTGATCATAGAAAATGTTTGTATAAATAAAATGGCATACCATAATATTTCTCCTTGCTAAGAATTTTTCACATTTGAGTACTTAAACTTAAACAACATCACTGCTGGGACAAATGAGGCTGACTGCTGAGGCAATATGAAGGACCACTGGGAGAAAATCCCAGTAATTTCTATGTAAAAAAAAAATGCCCTGGCCATATCCCTGTAACGATTCAACATGTACTTTCTGAATGTGCACAGTGAGACAGAGAGACGTCGCCACTTTCCAAATATTATGGAAATCCCAATTATGGAGCGACAGCGGTACATTTTAGGGGATCATACCCATTTTAGTCTTCAAAATATTTTATCCTTTTTACATTCGGTCAACTTTGTAAATAATGTATGAACAATTTTAGGTTTTTCTTGTATTTTTACATTCGTTGATAGTTCATTGATCAATTTTATATTACTCTTGTCACACTTTAATTTTTTTGATTAAATCAATCATTTTAACGCTCTTCTGACAATCTTGTCACGCTTATTTTAGCACTTTTTGTTAAATTTTAAGCTCAGGGAGTGACACTATAAAAAAGCCCTCATGGGGCATATATGAGAAGCCTTCAGCAATACAATATAGGCATCATTTCGTTCCAAGGCGAATCACTAATGATGACACTGAAGATGTTCATAGTATATGAACGAAACGTCAGCGAATCTAAAACAGGAGAACAAAGAGGAGGAAGAAATCTCAATATTTACAACCTAAAAATTTTGTCACTTTAATAATAATAATTTACAGTTTAATAAATGAAAATAATCTATTGTTTTCTATTTAGAAAAACAAATGAAGCCTGTTTCATCCGAGCCGAAGCAAGCGTGCTGTATTGATTTCGAAGTCGAGCAAGTTACGTCGACTGAAGACATGAACACACTGATTGTGCCTCGTTTCAAACGTAAACAAAATCATTGAAGCAAATGAAGATTGAATAAATTACGGTATTATTAAATTTTACAGCGGGATTAAAGGAATAATAAATTTATTTTATATATATTTTTGTCAAATAAGCCTCAGAAGTTATTAGCAATAGTCTCAAGCGAGTTTAATTGGCTTTAACAAGGAAGATATCCAAGGATTTTTGTGAAATTTACTCGTCACGTTTCTTTGGGGAACGTCAAATTAGCGAAAGCAAGTTTAAGGCACTGAATGAGGAGTAAATATGGTTATTTCATTCAATGCTCATTATTCTGACGAGTTACACACATCAAACTATTTTCAAATGCCCTACATCAAACCACATGTTAGTAATGAATACAGAGTTATCGTAAAGACATTACATTGCTGCAATAGTTAATAAATCTTGCTAAGAAAACATGCAATAAAATAGGATTCCTAAATATTTAAAACACTTTGATTATACTGAAAGTACTCTCTCCATACTATAAACAATACTAAAAAATAATTTACAAAGAAGCATTATAACCTAAAGTAATTTTGCACGGTAGTCCTATATCTTTCATCAACAGGTAAATCCGAAGGTGCCACTTTAGATCTGAATTCCTCTGTTTGCCATTTGCAGCTCGAAGCGTCTATTCGTCCTCACTCCTTTGATGAACACCTTCTCAGACGTTCTCATTTCAACCCTTAAACAAAATATACAGATTTAGGAGTCATTTCTTGTTTCTTGTTTAAAAATAAAATTTTTCCTTTTGTTTTTTATTGAATTTGCAAACAATGTTGAAAGCAAACTGAAAATTCAAACTTTTCTTTCAGAAAACGACGATAATAATAAAAATAATAATAATAATAATAATAATAATAAATAATAAAGGATTTACATTTAATTTCCAATATTCTGAATAGTTTTTTATTGTCAGTACTAAGTTTCTTAATAATAATTCTAGATAAGAATTTGCAGTATACTAAGAATACCGTTTTCATTTTTTCTTCTGCTGACGCGTTTCGTTCATATACTTTAACATCTTCGGAGCTTTATACATAATTTTAAAGTAAAATGGGTTATATATATTTTTTTTTATTGTAAATTTGATACAATTTTAAATTAATTTAAGAATATTCGAAAGTTCATTAAATTTTATATTAATTTTCGTTTTTTTCATTTTAATGTAAAAGGCTTCGGCAATTTTTAGTTTTTGTACGTTATGTGATGAGTATAAGATTTGAAAGTTTTGTGAGATATTTTATAAATTTATTATTTTATGATCTACTCTGTAATGTTCGTTAATTTTACTTGGACGATGTTTATGTTGGTATGCTCTCTCTTTAATGTGGTTTGTGGTGTAACCAATGTAAGTCGACGTACAGTCAACTACATGACATGTAAATTGGTACACCACATGATGTTGCTTATCAGGGTTTTTGCTACGTGTCGAAAAATGGCTTGATAACTTTTTGTTTTTATAGTATATGTTAACATTGATAGTTTTTTCTTTATCCATTGGTTTTATGTGCCTCTTTAATATATTGTTTAGACATTTTTCTTCATGTTTTAGTCTTGTTGGGTTTCTTGTTTCGAAGTAAAATTTTATATCTGTATTTTTATTTTCATCCTCCTCCTTATTTTTGTTATATAATTTGTCAGAGTTCGGTTTATGATATTATCGATTAAAAATAGCGGAAAATCACTGTTTATTAGATTTTGCTTTATTCTCTCAATTTCTTGATTAAATAGTTGCCAACTTGAGCATATATTGAAAGCTCTGTGCACGAGTGTTTTAATTATTGATAGTTTATATTTTTCTGGTGAGTATGAATTATAATTTAAATACGTTCCTTTGTCTGTTGGTTTAACATGTACACAGGTCGTTAAACATCCATTTTGACCAATGAATATATTAATGTCGAAAAGAGAGTATTATTCAAGGAAGGTTCAAATGTGAATTTTAATTTACTTAGTTCATGAAGTCTTCGAATAAATAAAGGAATGTGGTTATTGTTTTTAAATAGTATCAAGGTATCGTCGACATATCTCATATACAGTTTTGGGTTGTAGAAGTTGTTTTCTTTCATTATTTTATTTTCTAAGTTTGAGATATAAAAGTCTGCGAAAGTAGGTCCTAATGGTGTGCCCATAGCAACACCATCTATCTGTATGTAGGCTTCATCACAGAATCTAAACGGAGTTTTTGTACAACACAAAATAAGTAATTGTTTCATGTCTTTTTTTTTTAATGTTGGTGCAATTAAATTTTGATTATTGTAAACATTGTCCAAAATTATTTCTATGGTTTCTATGACTGGTACATTTGTAAAAAGTGATTCCACGTCAAGAGAAACAAGTTGTTCAGCGTTGGCTATTTTTAAGTTAACTAATTTAGCTAGTGTTTCGGTCGTAGAATTGACAATAAAATTTTTGTTAAGATACGGTCTTATTATCTTATTTAAAAACTGAGCCATATCATGTGTGACAGTTCCGCTCATTGAGATGACGGGGCGTAATGGTGGATTAGTAGAGTTTTTATGAATCTTAGGTAGTCCATAAAGATGACCATCATTATAACTTCCTGATCGTTTTAGTAATTTGGAGATGTTTACGTCATTTATTGAATTAGCAATTTTATTTATTTCATTTTTTGTTTTAAATGTTGTGTTAATATTACATTTCGAAAATTTACTATTATTGCTGACAATATCTCTTAATTTATTATTATATACATTCTTGTTCAATATAACAGTACTATTACCTTTATCGGATTTTTTTATTATGATTTCATCATTGTTTCTAAGAGATGATATCGCGTCATATTAATTTTTTGTTAATTTTCCATGATTATTATTTTCAATAAATGAGATTGAAAAGGTTTTTAATTTCGTTTTAAGTTCATCCTCATTAATCACATTTATTTTACCATTATGTTCATTGTATTTAATTTTTTCATAAAATCTTTCGGTTTCAATTTGTTTTTCTATCTTTTTAGATGGTTTCCTAAGCCCAAAATTTAATCCTTTGTCAAGTATATTAGATTCGTGTTCATTAGGTTCATAATTTGATAAATTAGTCACTATTGAATCTTTGTTTTTCTGCATAATTGTTCCTCCATAAAGTTTGTGTAATTTATTTAAGTGTTTAAACTCAATGTCATCTTTGAATTCTATTCTTCTATCTTATTCTTAAATAGAAGCTTAAGAGAATTCAAAGACGACATTGAGTTTAAACACTTAAATAAATTACACAAACTTTATGGAGGAACAATTATGCAGAAAAACAAAGAATCAATAGTGACTAATTTATCAAATTATGAACCTAATGAACACGAATCTAGTATACTTGATAAAGGATTAAATTTTGGCTTTAGGAAACCAACTAAGAAGATAGAAAAACAAATTGAAACCGAAAGACTTTATGAAAAAATTAAATACAATGAACATAATGGTAAAATAGATGTGATTAATGATGATGAACTTAAAACGAAATTAAAAATCTTTTCAATTTCATTTATTGAAAATAATAATCATGGAAAATTAACAAAAAATGAATATGACGCGATTTCATCTCTTAGAAACAATAATGAAATCATGATAAAAAAATCCGATAAAGGTAATAGTACTGTTATATTGAACAAGAATGAATATAATAATAAATTAAGAGATATTGTCAGCAATAATAGTAAATTTTCGAAATGTAATATTAACACAACATTTAAAACAAAAAATGAAATAAATAAAATTGCTAATTCAATAAATGACGTAAACATCTCCAAATTACTAAAACGATCAGGAAGTTATAATGATGGTCATCTTTATGGACTACCTAAGATTCATAAAAACTCTACTAATCCACCATTACGCCCCGTCATCTCAATGAGCGGAACTGTCACACATGATATGGCTCAGTTTTTAAATAAGATAATAAGACCGTATCTTAACAAAAATTTTATTGTCAATTCTACGACCGAAACACTAGCTAAATTAGCTAACTTAAAAATAGCCAACGCTGAACAACTTGTTTCTCTTGACGTGGAATCACTTTTTACAAATGTACCAGTCATGGAAACCATAGAAATAATTTTGGACAATGTTTACAATAATCAAAATTTAATTTCACCAACATTAAAAAAAGAAGACATGAAACAATTACTTATTTTGTGTTGTACAAAAACTCTGTTTAGATTCTGTGATGAAGCCTACATACAGATAGATGGTGTTGCTATGGGCACACCATTAGGACCTACTTTCGCAGACTTTTATATCTCAAACTTAGAAAATAAAATAATGAAAGAAAACAACTTCTACAACCCAAAACTGTATATGAGATATGTCGACGATACCTTGATACTATTTAAAAACAATAACCACATTCCTTTATTTATTCGAAGACTTCATGAACTAAGTAAATTAAAATTCACATTTGAACCTTCCTTGAATAATACACACTCTTTTCTCGACATTAATATATTCATTGGTCAAAATGGATGTTTAACGACTGGTGTACATGTTGAACCAACAGACAAAGGAACGTATTTAAATTATAATTCATACTCACCAGAAAAATATAAACTATCAATAATTAAAACCACTCGTGCACAGAGCTTTCAATATATGCTCAAGTTGGCAACTATTTAATCAAGAAATTGAGAGAATAAAGCAAAATCTAATAAACAGTGATTTTCCGCTATTTTTAATCGATAATATCATAAACCGAACTCTGACAAATTTATATAACAAAAATAAGGAGGAGGATGAAAATAAAAATACAGATATAAAATTTTACTTCGAAACAAGAAACCCAACAAGACTAAAACATGAAGAAAAATGGCTAAACAATATATTAAAGAGGCACACAAAACCAATGGATAAAGAAAAACTATCAATGTTAACATATACTATAAAAACAAAGTTATCAAGCCATTTTTCGACACGTAGCAAAAACCCTGATAAGCAACATCATGTGGTGTACCAATTTACATGTCCTGTAGTTGACTGTACGTCGACTTACATTGGTTACACCACAAACCACATTAAAGAGAGAGCATACCAACATAAACATCGTCCAAGTAAAATTAACGAACATTACAGAGTAGATCATAAAATAATAAATTTATAAAATATCTCACAAAACTTTCAAATCTTATACTCATCACATAACGTACAAAAACTAAAAATTGCCGAAGCTTTTTACATTAAAATTAAAAAACCGAAAATTAATATAAAATTTAGTGAACTTTCGAATATTCTTAGATTAATTTAAAATTGTATCAAATTTACAATCAAAAAATATATATATATAACCCATTTTACTTTAAAATTATGTATAAAGCTCCGAAGATGTTCAAAGTATATGAACGAAACGCGTCAGCAGAAGAAAAAATGAAAACAGTATTCTTAGCATACTGCAAATTCTTATCTAGAATTATTAAGAAACTTAGTACTGAAAATAAAAAACTATTCAGAATATTAGAAATTAAATGTAAATCCTTTATAAAGACATAGGCTGATATCGACTTTCTAAAATAATAATAATAATAATAATAATAATAATAATAATAATTAATAATAATAATAATAAAAATAATAATTAATAATAATTAATAATAATTAATAATAATGGGTGGTCGTGTCCTGCAATTTCATCGCGACAATTTCATCTCCAAGAATTTTCATCGCTAGGAAAATACATCGCCGCGCAATAGAAAATAATAATAAATAAAAAAAAAAAAATGTTCTATATATATATATATATATATATGATACACACAGACCGTGCATGGAACAAGGAACGAACTCTTCTGGGATAATTAAATCCACTATAGTCCGAATAAGTAATGGTAAATGACAAATACCATAGTTTTTCTTTTTCATGATGCAAGCCCGACGTGGGCAACGGGTCTCTCGCAAAGAGGTCCCATAGATATAGCTTCCCTCACCAGCTATCTGCAAAGCAGACAGGATCCTAGATCCATGTCCCAAAGCTGGATCCTGTCTGCTTTGCAGATAGCTGGTGAGGGAAGCTATATTTATGGGACCTCTTTGCGAGAGACCAGTTGCCCACGTCGGGCTTGCATCATGAAAAAGAAAAACTATGGTATTTGTCATTTACCATTACTTATTCGGACTATAGTGGATTTAATTATCCCAGAAGAGTTCGTTCCTTGTTCCATGCATATATATAATATATATATATATATATTTATATATTTTTTGGTTTCAAAGTATGACCGCTCATGGCTACCAAAAGAAAGGTGGATAGCAGAGCGAACACGGGACGAAGACTATGAAACAGCGAACGGAAGTGAACAATAGACGGGGAGGAGGAGGAGGAAGGGGGGAATTATCAGTCACAACCGGTAAAGAAGTCGAGAGCGAAGGAGGAAGGAGAACAACCCGGTTACCGAAAAGTAGGGACCTTCCGATAGAATAGCGCCAAGCCTATCACAAGGCCAGACGCTCTCCAAAAAGGGAAAATACTCTGCGCGCAGCGCAGAGTAAAGCGGACACTCCACCAGCAGGTGGGCAATTGTGAGTACGATGTTACAATCGGGACATCGGGGCACCCGATCCCCGGCCATCAAATAGCAATGGGTCAGGTGGGTGTGGCCAATACGGAGGCGGGCCAAAGCCACCTCCTTATGGCGCGACCGATGGAAGGAAGAGGCCCAACATCCCAATTTGGGTTTAATCTTGCAGAGTTTGTTATTTTCAGCGCCATCCCAGCGACTCTGCCACCGGGAGCGCAAAAATCTACGGAAGCCAGGGATATAATCGGAAAAGGGGAGGGACACGGGTGAAACCTGTAGTCGGCACGCGGAACGGGCAGCTCGATCGGCAGCCTCATTAACATGTGCAGGAACCCAGCAAAATACCACCTCCTTGCCACCAGAAGTGACAAGGATATGGCACAGTAGCTGTATATATATATATATATATATATATATATATATATATATATATATATATATATATATAAAAACAAGATTTGCATCGAATTAATTTTTCTTAATTTTATGTTCTTAACTTTTGTTATGCAAATTTGTTTATACAAATAAAAATGATTGTTATTGTTAATTGTAAACATATATATAAGTTATACATACGAAGCTTTAAATGATCATGGGACTGATAATTTTATAAGATTATGATTAAGTGTCTCATTTTGGCCCTTTTTGACGTAAATGCAGGTGACTGTTTTAAGAAGCTAAGATGGGAGAAAGGTTACCAGATTAAAATGGTTAGTTTTTTGACGTAAATGCAGGTGACTGTTTTAAGAAGATAAGATGGGAGAAAGGTTAGGTTAGGTTAGGTTAGGTTAGGTGGTGCGGCGATGTATTTTCCCTGCGATTAAAATTCTTTACGATGTAATTTCCCGGCGATAAAATTTCCGGCGATGAGATTTCCGTGAATCATGGGTGGCTTAACCTTTGTAAAATCTAAGGAGACCTCAGCTTTTCGTAGGATCCGAACCACCACCCGCCAAAGGGAGACCGAGAAAGGCATCTTTATCGTTCAAACCTGAAGTCGGGTCCGAACAGCCCAAAAGTTGCTAATTTAACTATTTGCACAGATTATTGTGGAGACAAACTACACTTCAAAATTTAGGCAGAAGACGAGATTAAGAAGGCATTTTTGTATGGTACTTTCAATTCGTAGCAATGAGAAAGTACTTTTCTGGTTATACGAGACAACATAATAGTATTTATAAAAGAGTACCAGCCAACAGAAAGTATTTTCAAACGCAATGAGCACCGTGAGCCGCGTCGTGGCCAATGTCGTAGCACCGCTTCCTGCCAATCAGCAAAGTTAAGCAACAGTGGGTCTGGGTTGTAGTTAGATAGGGAACCATTACGTATCGACGCGAGGTTCGGATCTCACGTAAAACAGTAGGTCTCCTCCATCATATGACCTCAGCTGTTGCGAAGGAAGTACTCTGCTCTAGTTAAAATTTATTTTTGCTACTAGACTAACACTGATAAAGAAAGCGAGCATATCCACTTTTTGCTATATATTTCGTATATTAGTTTTTTCTCGAGCAAAATTTACAGCCAATAATCTTTACACCACTACATTCGTGAGTCCCCAGACTCCAGTGTATGTATATGGTTATCTATCTATCTATATTTCAGACACGCATATACGTATCTGGATACAAAGTAACCTCGTGGTGAACTGAGGATATTCCTTTATTTACTGCACGAAACTTCTGGAAATATGACAAATTCAAAAACATTATAAATAAATACGGTTCAAGCGTAAAAATCTTCAGATCTTTCATAGTTTTTAGGTTAGTAAGTGCGTACTACATTGAGAACTTAATGCGATTTTGTACAAGCGAGGAATTTTTTAGTTCTGAATAAAACATTAATTAACAAGAAAAAATTAATTTATTGTATCCACTACTTCAATATTTAGAGTTACTCGCATTACCAAATGTCTATTTGGTTACAACGCAACAAATGTCAATGAAAAACTAATTAAAAGGTAATAAAAATATAAACTGGGACCTCTCAACATCTTGTGTTTCTACTTTTATCTGCTAGGCAACGACACTTTTTCGCCCATAAATTTTTTTCCCCCGTTTATTACTACCTCTGTTTTCTACCAGTTAACCAACTATAATTACACTGGTCAACGAGGTTTTTGTCACAGAGATATTTTTACTTGAACTACTAGGGCCACTCAATATATTTTGCCCCACCCTTTTTTCTTAGCTAAATAATAGGCCATGGGGCTGAAATGTCTTTTGGGCCGTAAGTCTGAACTTTCTGTGCTTCACAACCGGAATTTTCCAGTTTGAACCTCCCCTCCTTGTATAAAACCGATGGTTAACGCAGTTTCGAAAATGACGTCTGACAGTCATGTGCGTCGTAGAGAGCTGTTATCGAGTTCTTAACCGCAGAGAAGGAAACAGTGGAAATATTCACAAACGTCTGCAAAAAGTTTACGGAGATGCTGTTGTTGATCGAAGCACAGTTGGACGGTGGTCTAAACGTGCGAGATCATCGGAGAGAGGGAGAGCCAGCCTCGATGATGAGCCACGCAGCGATTGCCCGGCATCAGCTGTGACATCTCACACTGTGCAACGTCGTAACACATCATTCGATCAAATCGGCGCGTCACATACAAGGAGCTAGGAATTAGTGAAGGAAGTGTGATTACGATAATTCAGCAACTGGGATACTCAAAAGTGTGTTCACGATTTGTTCTTCGCGAACTGACTGAAGATCACAGAGCCCAAAGAAAAGAAATTGCTTCCGAGTCGTTGGTTCGATACGAGACAGAAAGGGACGACTTCCTTCCACGAATTATGACTGGGGATGAGACTTGGGTACACCACTTTGAACCTGAAACAAAACGCCAATTCATGGAGTGGCATCACGCAGACTCCTCACGCAAAAAAAAGTTAAAAATGGCTCCCTCTGCAGGAAAAGTTATGGCCACCATCTTCTGGGACATGAACGGGGTGATTCTGGTGGATATTATGAAGGACAAACAATCAACTCGGAGGCATATATTGTTACCCTACAGAGACTCCAGAGACGTATAAAGCGAGTTCGACCGGAGAGAAAACTGGAAGACTTCCTTCTTTAGCACGATAACGCAAGACCACACAACAATTTGCAAACAAGAGAGGCCATCACAAAAATGCGCTTGACTGTGTTAGTGTGTTACCCCACCGTCCATACAGCCCGGATCTGCCACCTTCAGATTTCCATTTGTCTGGGCCAATGAAGAATGCTATTTGTGGAAGAAAGTTTCAGTGACGATGAGGTTGTTAAGGAGGTTAAGAGGTGGCTCTAGCGGAACTCAGCGGATTTTTACCAGCAAGCTTGTTTCGAGGTGGAGGAAAGCCGTAGAAAAGGATGGAGACTACGTGGAAAAATAAAAACTTGTAAAAAAGGTATGTAACTACTTGTGTACAAAATTTCTGGAACTTACAAGGAAACTTGGAAAGAAAGAAAAAGGTGGGGCTTTACGGAAATTACGGTTGATTACGGAAACGAAAACAGAATTTTTCTATCACCCGCAGTTTTAGAGTGACACACGAATTTACATTACTTAGGATTTGAGTCAGAATAGGAAGGGGGAGGGGGTCTGCCCCCTTGTTCCTCTGCTTATAAATTGCTGCATGTCACTGTTGACTTTCATTTGTCAGTTACTTGATTTCGCTCAGTGAACATTTTAGGCGAGTTCAATAAGCATTTTCTACTTTGATATTGCTATTACGTCTATACATGTCCAAATTTCATTTTCGATTCACTCAATATTGGTGGTGATAGACAAATTTTGAGGTCATTTTTTAATTTAGAGGTAAGACATCTGTAAGATCCACCCATTTTTGTTCATGTGACCAAAAAAAAAAAGAAAAAGTGTTTGTATTCAGTGTTATCAATCCAATTAAGAACTTGACCCCTTATTCTATGAACCAAGTTTTTCTAACAATCGTTTATAGGAAACTTTATCAAACGCCTTTGGAAAATCCAAATATATTATATCTACCGCTCTGAATGGCATTGTAAATATCTCTCAATATATCTCATAAAGAGGGGGCATTTTTTAGGGCACTCGCCCTTGGCCGTTCCTTTCTATATAAAAAAATATTCGTATATTAGTCATAGATACTGATGACGTTATGAAAAAATTCTTATGAATTTGTTAAACAAGATTTATTTCAACGAAACCCATGCTGACTTTGTTTAATAGGATTATTGCTTTCAAGACGTTCGACCATACAATCTCTAATAACTGATTCTAAAAGCTCCCTATAATGGAAGTTAGACCAATTAGATCTATAATTTCCTGCCAGTTGATCATCTTTCTTAAAAACTGGCGTTACATTCGTTAATTTAAAATCCAAACGAACAATCCTTGCGATAAAGATTTATTAAAAATTTGAACTAAATGATCCAGTATTTCATCCTTTAATTCTTTTAGATGCTTTGGGTGAAAAAGGTCAGGATCTGGGGATTTATTATTTTCAACTTATTTATAAAATGAACAATCTCTTCAGTGTAAACAGTTGTCAGTAAGCAATGGAACCCCATTGACGTCACTTCACATATTACTAGCCTCTGGAATAAAAGATTTATTCCCAACTGTAAAAACTTATGTAAAAAGTTATTTAAAATTATTGCTATCTCACCATAGTTACTAAGTTACCACCCGATGTGTATACCAGAGGCGCAACATAATCCCTCAAATAATTTCTATTGCTAACCTAATAGTAAAACTCGTTGGGCTTCCTTTACATTCACGAGCTACATGAATTTCGACTTTGCGTTTAGCACTTCCAATTAAGTGTGTAACCTTTCTATCTAAATCTATGTAAGTATTAAAGTAGGGGTGTGCATGGTCCTTTTTATACGTCTTGTAGGCTACATTTCTACGATTACTTTTCTTATATTTCTATTCCACCATTTGGTTGCGCATTGAATTTACCTCTCTTGACTATTTATTATTAAACTTAATGAAGCTCTAAAACTATTGGAATTTGCTCTCAGGCACCTTAAACACATTCAATTCTCTATAAGTTTTAACATTAATCAAAAAACATGCTATAATCGATATTACATAATCTTTCTGCGACGTCTACATTCTGAACTAAATTTTCATTGCTAGTTAAACCGAAGTCCAATTCTCACCGCGGGTCAGTTCTAATACTTTTTGCAAAAGAAAATTATATTGCATAAAATTTATCAGACATATATGCACAACATCGCTGTTTAAGGCATTGAAATTAACCTTTGGGTAGTTAAAGTCTCCGACTATAATTGAATTCCTTAAGCGTAACGATTCTATTTGAACTGCTATACATTTCAACGTTTAATTCTAGTCCTCGTGGAGGAGGCCTGTAAACAACCCCAAAATTAAAGGCTAAGTTATCAGCGCTGATTTCTGAAATAATTATATCTAACTCGTCACTAGCATTAACCATCTTCTGAACTGGACGAAGGTTTTCTTTACAATATAAATGTACACCAATCCCCATTTTACCCCTTTTATCCTTTTTAAAAAGTTTATAACCTTTTTAATATGGTAATCACCTATAAAATCCCTATCTGCACTTTCAATCCACGAATCAGTTATTGCCATAATGTCGTAATTTCCAACATGAACTAAAGCTTTAAATTCGTTAAACTTATTTCTTACGCTTATCGCAATAAAAAACACTACTCTCAAACTATTTTCTAAGTTGCTATTTGCTCTCCTATTCGCGTAAGTTTCCCTGAAGAGTTTCATTTCCTAAACGAGAAAGAATTACTTCATGTTACCTACGTTTTACGTAACTTCTAATCACTTTTATCAATCAACCTCCCAAGTCGCGCATTACCTATTCCATTCAAGTAGGCGTTATCTTCAGTTAACAGATCTGTCGAATTAAAATCTGACTAAAAGTTAATGAATTCCATCCCTTCAAAGACGCGCATCGCTTCTAATTTGGTATTAAAGTAAAATGCTTTACTTAACAATCTATTACTTTCATAAATTCTCAGAAGGACCCCAGAAATTGGGAGGTTATTCGACTAATCTTTCAAAGATTTAATCAAACTTTGGTATTTAGCTAACAGATCTTGTCATACTACCGAAATTGTACAAATCGGGGAAATGAGACGAAAAGGCTTTGGATTCCACCCAGTCAAGTAGAGCTGTGTGGGTTGAACCACTCAGTTGTATTGTTGAAGATAAGGGGATAGTTAATGTGAAAGATTGTAACGAGTAGACAGATGAAGAAACCATTTTTTTTTTGAGGCACTGAAAGCCACGAGGTTTTCTCTGCTCCAATCAGAGAGAGCAGAAGGATAAGGTCAGGTACACCATAGTCATCTAACGCGAAGCGTGAAGCGACTGTTTATAGGGACACTTTGGGAAGCGGGTGGAGAAGAGAATGGTGGAATCATCGGCATAGGAATGGATAGGACAAGAAATGTGAATCAATAGATTATTGTAAGAGGAGAGTGGGTGGCAGAAAACAGAACCGGAGGAACACCACTGTTGTTAGCTTTAGGAGAAAAACAGTGACTATCTACAACTGCAGCTAGAGGAAATCAGAGAAGGCATATACAGGAGAGAAACCGAAGTAGGGCAGTTTAGAAATTAAAGACTTGTGCCAGACTCGATCAAAAGCCTTTGATATATGAAGCGTAATAGCAAAGGTTTCACCGAAATCCCGAAAAGAGGATGACCAAGAGTCAGAGATATATGCAAGAAGACCGCCAGTGTAGCGTCCCTTGTGGAACCGAAACTGACAATCTAAAAGAAGATTGCGAATAGAGAGATGTTTAAGAATCTTCCAATTAAGTAGAGATTTAAACATTTTAGAAAAGGTAGGAATCAAAACAATTGGACGACAGTTGGAGGGTTGAAAGCGGTCACCTTTTTTTGGGACTTGCTTTTGGACAAAGCACTGACACGACTCGGTCCGAATGCGGTCCTAGGTGCGAAGCCACCACCCAATGACCAGCCTGAGCAGATCGGATCGAGTTAACTTAGCACGATTCCAATGTGGACATCACCCCAACTTACAGACATATAAACACAGACTAGACAACTCCACAGACGACACCTGCCACCTGTGCCAGGACACACCACAAACAATTCAACACATTATGACAGACTGTACCGCTCTAGCACAACATAGAACACAACACATCACTAGTGCGCTGAGCCTCTGGTCCACTCCGGAGAGGACGATCGGTTACCTGCGTGCCGCCGGCTTGCTCGATCAGGCTGGGCTGATCGGCTAACCACCACCAACTTGCTGAATGAAAGCAAACTTCCAGCAGGAAAAACAAAGACAAAAAGAGTTTCCCTAGGCAAGGCATCAGCTCACAGAAGCAGAGTTCTTGAGAACAGGAAGGACACCAAGACCGTACCCCTTCCTAGATTTGAGCCCGGAAAAAAAAAAAAAAACGAGCCCTTCTTTGGAAGAGATTCTAATTTCAAACATAATTAAGTCAGGGAGGAGGAGATGGAGGAACAGCACCGGAATCGTCCAGGGTTGAGTAAGAGTTGGAGGCAAAAGTTCAGCTTCATCAAAAGAGAGAGCAACTCAGCCGTCAGAATGTAAAAGAGGAGATAAAGAATAAATAAAGTTGTTGGAGAGATTCTTGGTTAGGTGCCAGAAGCGAGAAGAATTGGGATTAGATAGGTTTTCAGATTTTTTCTGATGAAGGAATTTTTGTTGAGCCAAAGAAGAGATTCTGAGCGATTCTAGGTAAAAATATAAGCTAAGTTAGAGTCAGGATTTGGATGGCGATGGTGCCTTCCGATTAATAGCATAAACCTTTTCGCAAGTCTAAGTGCTTTTTTTATAAATTTATAAGGATAACCCAGTTTATTATTCACATAATGGTACCAAAAACAGAAGGATAGGTAACATCAGGAAGAAATTTTCTTTCCAACAACTTTACAGTATGAACAAGTTACTGAGAGTGGCTGACAAGGGGGAAACCATACTAAAACCCTTTTTGTCGTTATGTGAATGATGATTTTTACCTCCTTCCTATGGAACTCGAGCCCAATGATATTCTTATTAAATTATCACCTTCCATACAATTCACTACTGAATTTGAACAAAACTAAAATTTCTTTTTGGATATTGAAATTACGAGATCTTTAGCTAAGAAGCCCAAATTCACAATTTCTGTGAAGGTCACTCAGTCTAACTCTTATGCGCACTGGCTCTCATCCAATGTTGAAAAAGGGGATTCTTGTGGATATATTCCTAAGAGCCTTTAAAATTTGTAGCCCTCAGTATTTAGGTGCTGAAATTGAATATAAAGGATCCTTTACCAAACTGGTTCATCCTTATAACATTAGCAAAAAAGCACTTAGAAATGCAAAAAGTGCCATATACAAACAGAGTTTTTTGCGTAATAGCCAATCTTACGATCATTGGAGTTTATAAAATACCTTGTAAGGAATGAAATTTCTGCTAAAATTGAGAAACCACTGATTGCAAGCGACACCTGTATCAACATTTATAGTCTGAATACTGCCGACAGCAATTCTACTTTACATAAACACCATATTAACTTTGACAGTTCTAATATTCTTTTAAATGTGAATGGTGATAAGAGAAAATTAACTGAATTTCATTTAATTATAAATACTAATAATTTCAATGCGAAAGACTGTTCGTTCAGTCTTGACTTCTTAACTTTTATCTTTCTAAAGCTCTCTCTCTTCGGAACATTTCAAGGCAGTTTGAGTTGCCAGATGCATAATGTTGTTTATGGTTCTCGACCTTCCTCTCTCTCTTTGCTACGTTTTCAACCCGCCTGAACGAAGAAGGGAGTTCCCTTTCAAAAGCTTTGTGGCTTTTAATCTTTTAGTTTCTAACTTTATCATTTCCTTTGGGGATTCTAATATATATATATATATATATATATATATATATATATATAATATATATATATATACACATATATATATATATATATATATATATATATATATATATAGTGGCGCAGCGAGAAAAAAAATTTCAGTGGGGCTGAACTTTTTTTTCAATTGGTACTTTATTTGTTAAGTTATAACTGATGTTTTATTGAATGTTTTATTACCAAATTCACCGCCAAAGACGAGAAATCTCGTCTTGAACGCATACATTACAAGCTTTATTTTGGTATATCTTTAGTTTTAAATTTTTGGTGAGACCTTGTAATTGGGTAAAAACTTGCCTAGATGCTGGCGGTGAATGTGTTAATATATATTGAAGGTCAATTTTGTCAATTAGGCACACCTCACTTGGTACTCCTCTAAACGTCGTGATTTTTTTAAGGTGCTCTGGAACCCTTAACATTTTTCCCCGACTTCAACATTTTAGGGGAACTTTAGCCCCCTCAGCCCTTCCCCTATATATGGGATGAATTTCACAATTAGACACGTGAAATGAATGAATGATGCAAATCCACAAGGAAAAAAAAATGATTAAGGCCTTTCGTGTATTCAGAAGTACACCTCGTCAGGGAATGACGAGGTGTACCTCTGAATACACGAAAGGCCTTGGAATCATTTTTCTTTTTCCTTGTGGGTTTGAATTATAATATATATATATAAAATACAGAGGTTCGTTCACACTGGGGAACCACAATCGTGGTATGAAAAGGAGGATCAAAGCGATTAACATTTGGAATTAAATTTATTCTGCCAAACAGACGTTTCCTAAATTAGGCCATCCATCATCAGTGCGAATCTATTAAGGGTAAAAAACATTGTCTAAATTAAAATATACCAAAAAATATTTACAATTAATAAATATTAAATTCATAAAAATGTCATGCATAAAATATGTACATAAAATGGGACTATTTTATTATTTTGAATTAGTAATAAAAAAATGAAATGACTGACTAAAATTTATTTTGGTTTACTTACTTTTATGGATTCAAATTTGAATCTGAATAACCTTTATTAATAATAAAATAAATACATTGGTTTTACATTGACAAATAATTGTGAAGCTGGACTATTTATTTTGTTTAATTTGGCCTTTAAACTTTAGGCTTTACTGGGCTCATGTTCGTAACCATTAAAAATGGTGGTTGGGAAGTGTTTGGGCACATATGAGAAAAGTGATTTTCATTTATAATGATATTGCTTTGGTGGGTTATGTTGTCGTTTAGCTGTGGCGAGTTCAAATGGAGATGTATAATCATTGTGAGATAGTCGAAACCAGCGCAAGTTTTTCCCCCAAACAAGCATTACAGTGATTAACTTCTTTTAGTAAAAAAAAAAAAACGTTCCACCAAACCTGGACTATGGAAAATCGTTCAATGGTTCCGAAAAACGTGCAGTTTTACGAAGTAAAATCGGAAACGAACAGCAACCGTGGTTAAGAAAGAGGCAGTACGCAACGTGCAAGACATAATGCAATGCAGTCTTTCCAAATTTCTCCGTAAAATGTTACAACGAACAGAAATTACATTGGGGAAATTGCGCCACAGCAGCGAAACAAGTATAAGGCGAGTGTGGTGCAAGAAGTGCGCCCACCAGACAGTGAAGAGCGGCTCGCGTATTGTTAATGGTTTCTTCAAATTGTGAACAAGAGGCTGACATCGTAGTTGTCTTTTTGGATGAGGCATGGTTTCACTTCACCGGATATGTGAATGCACAAAACGCGTATATGGTCCACAGATAACGCACACCCCATTTTATGAAACCCCCTTTCATCCCGAGAACGTGGGAATGTGGTATGCCGTTTCGAGATGTCGGATTGTGGGACCCATAATCTTCCAAAACGACTACGTCGGGGAGTTACAGTTCCTGGGTTGCTTATCAAAGGATGACGTCCACAGTGGCTGATTCCAACATGACGGTGCAACAAGCCACGCGTCGAACAATGGCAGAGTTGGAATTCATATTAGGTGATCGAATATTTTTTAAAGGGATTGTGGCCTCCACGGCATGACTCCAGATTTGAAAAAATTTACTGGAGCACATCTCTGAATTTACTTTTTTTCCCCTTACACCACTAGATAGGTTAATGATAGTAAACTCTTGAATTGACGACATACCAATTACAAATTGTTTTAGCTAAACATCATAATACAATAATGTACAGTTTATAACTCACCTTAAGTTTATTTATTCATTGCAGCAGCAACAGTGGACGATGTTAGACCTTGCATGTAGGCATTTGTTGTGAATTTACCGCCATGTATGCTTGGCCACTGATCAATGGCTTTCTGTGTGATCATTACAGCAGATCTAGTGTCTGGAGCTGGACCCTCCTTCACAATTCTGCACAGCTTAGTCAAATGAGATGGCTTAATGGATCCTTTGTGTTCAACAATGTAACCAAGAATGGAGAATGTCCCTTCAGCTGGTGCTTCACTCCAGGCAGTTGATCCATCTTTATCAAAATGCTTTAATCTCTCTGTGATTCCTTTCCACAGCTGTTCTATATATTCTGTCAGCCAATTTATCACTGAGTCTTTTGTAAAACTACTTTAAGATCTGGTTCTGGATGGTCTAGCAACTTCAGCAACCTGGTAGTAATCAGAACGTTTCTTGATGTATTTGTAAACTTCATTTAGGATGTAATCCTCAGCTGTTAGTTCCTTTTGCTGCCCTGTGGTATCGTGCTTAAATTCAGAAACTACATCATTTGCATTTCCTCCATTAGCTAATTTGGAAATTGTTTCCATCACTCTTAACATAAGTTTTCCCTCCTTCTTTATAAAATATATTTTCTACAAATTCTGCACTAACTGTGGTTTTTTGAGCTACTTGCAACATAATCTTTGTTACATAGGAAATCAATACATAGAACTTGGCACTAATTTCTTTCTCTTGTGGATGATCAAAAAACACACAATTTTCCACAAATCTGTCAAATTGATCAAATTCGTAATTAACCATGCGAGTATCAGATTTGAGTTTTGGTCTCTTAAAACCAATGATATTGTCAAGAACCATATTGGTATAGTCAAGGCCTGATCTCAGATTTGAAGAGTGATTCTGAATAAAGTCTAAAAGCTCACTTAGTTTACAAATTTTCTTCAATGCATCAACGTGGGCTCCGTTCACAAGATGCATTAAGTCCCATCGAAATTTGAAATTTTCTCCAAACAACTTTTTCATTTCGTTTTTAAATGGCTCGTTGTCCTTACAAAAAGCCCCATCTCCAACCATTCCAGATACCTTGGATTTAATTGCTTCTTCAGATAGTTTCAAGTGATTAGGAGACTTCAACACATCAAAAATTTCATTGGCCAAATAAACTCCTGATTTGCTGCGTACTAAATTTATCCCAGCAAGTTTTACAGTCTTATCTTCTTCACTCATAACTAATACAACTAGCATGCTTAATCCCAAAATTGTTCCAATGTCAGCTGTTATTGTTACTGAAGTTTGTTCTAAGAACCACTTTACAGTTTGTTCTTTAAGTTGATTATCTAATAGCTCACAAATTGTCTCGCACGCATGTGTGCTATGATTCAAATTTCCAACCTCACAACCTGACCTATGTAATACAGCTAGAAGTACTGGATATAGAGCCCATGCAGTGTTTGTTTTCATTATGTAGTATAAGATGTTGCCACATAAGTCTTCTATGCGTTTAGTAGTGTTCCGAGAAGATGTTTTCATCACTTCATAAACAGCAGCTCTTTGATGATGCTGAAGTTTAATTAAATGTCTCTTCAGGTGGGTTTTCAGATTTCTAAACCATCTCTCTTGATTTTCTCCTTGTTTGCATACATAGGTTAAATCTTTAACATCTACATCAGGCATATTAGTGTCACTATTTGCAATGTTTTCCATTATATCACTTGGTACTGAAAATGAATCATCAGCATGCCCTAGATCCTTCTTTTCCACCAATTTGAATGTAGATTTGATCAAATCATTGTTCAGGATTTCTTGTATTGATTTACACTTGCTTAAATGGGCTATGGAAATGTCAAATTTGTTGCTTTTTGCTTTATTAGATTTGGATGCAACACTTGAACTTGAAGGCATATTTTGACTCTTCTCTTTATTAACCACAACAGCTTGGTGAGTTTCTTTTGTTAGGCGCAAAATTGCATTCAATGTCTTCTGGATTTGGGAATTTTCAAATTCCTCTAAAGCAGTTTTGTTAGTCTGATGCGCAGATTCCTCACTTACCTTTTGTTTCTTAGGTGGAGGAGAAGCACTTTCTTCAGTCTGTGAAACATCTAGTGAAAAAGTTTCATTTTCTAGATTAGCAGTTGATGAAGTTGGTTCATTTTTCTGAGGTCTAGCACTAGCACATTTTGTGAACAAACTAAATAACTGCTTTGCCGTATCTCTTTGCTGCACTTCATCCTGGTATTTCTTTACTGCAATATCTAAGCTGTGGGCCCAAACTCTGGGACCTCTTGTATTGTAACAAATATTTTTTTTGGAATTAAAATGTTCCTCCCAGTTTTGCTTCTTTGAATATTTTGTTCTTGCATTGACCACAAAAGTAACCCCTTTTAACACCCTCACTTTTCTCTCCAACTTCATCAATATTAGGATCCATTATTGATTATTGACTACCTGAAAAAATACAAAATAAGTAAAAGTTAGTAAATATAGTATGGTAAAAGTGGGTAAAAGTGGGTAAAAGTGGGTAAAAGTGGGTAAAAGTGGGTAAAAGTGGGTAAAAGTGAGTAAAAGTGAGTAAAAGTGAGTAAAAGTAAGTAAATATAGTACAATGAAAGTAAGTAAAAGTAAGTGCTTTAAACTTAGTAAAAGTAAGGAAGAGTAAGTAAAAGTAGGTAAGTTAAAGTAAGTAAAAGTAAGTTTAAACTTAACTAAACTTTTCAATTCTAGAGTCATGGTGGATTACTTAAAACCGCACAAGTAATTATCTGGCCAATTTATCAAACCTGGCCGAGATCAATGGAACATAGTCCAATCCTGATAATTTTATATTAAAAAAATATACGTTTTAATAAAATTTTAATTATCAAAACATTGAAGCTTAACAAAAAATAAAAATAATTGTTAAATATGGAATTACCAACTAAACTTAAAATAACTAAATTTGTAATTTAAAAAAATTGGTTTGTACAAGAACGTATACGCAAAAAAATTGCATAACGTCTAGCGGATGAACAAAACCCAAACCCAAATTTACTTTTTCTCATGGTCAAATTTACTGGAGCAATGCTCCCAAGATACCAGGAATCTGGAGTCATGCTCCACGGTAACCTGATTTATCATCACTGGATTATTACCCTCCGTCATATGACCTTAGATGTTGCGAAGGTTAAACAAACCCACCATTACATCACATTACCGGATTATTTCTTGCGGTACAACATAAAAAGACCACGCATACACGAACAATTCCCACACTGGATGAATTCCAATAAAACATAACCATCATTATTGCCAACATTCTTCTAGAGGTGTTACAGTCTGGGTCCAGCAACATGCTTCAATGTGCACGTTTGTACACTGAACATGACGGTGAACACTTCCATTTGTTATAAGGTGTTTCGACTACTACTGTTATTGTTTCTCATATCACCAAGTTTCATGTATCTCTGATAGACAGTTTCTTCTTATTTGCCTTTCTTTGGGTTAACTGATAAAATGAACACCCTGAACAAAGGCATACAACAGGAACAAAGTCTTAGTAGAATTATTTCTCATAAATTTTACTGTTACTAAACTGTGTCAAAAAGCGATAATTCATAAATGTACAGTCCTGTATGTAATCTGAAATTGTTATTGGTTCACGACTAAATATATTAAATGCTATCACTTCTAAAGAATCTAAATTTGTAAAAAGCTATCAAAGTTATCTTAAATTATTAATAAGATCAATGGAAAACAAGTAATTTGTATAGCTTTATTCCGTTTTGTATAATAAAAGGTGATGGGATGGCTGCATTGCTCCTTAACTTATCCTGGGATAAAATTAAAAAAATATATATATAAATCTGAATATGTGAACAATAAATTTCTGTGGTTATGTAGGCATGGTAGAATTCAACAGTTTTTCGGTTCATTTATGTTACGAGGAGTAACCTACATTCACCTCCTATAAAGGTAGGAAAGGAATTCCTTGAAGGTTCTTGTGGATGTATGAAAAATATTCATTGGAAGGAACTGTTGAATATAAAGACAGATCCACTCAGAAGTGTTCTATTTCTCACACGAGATCTTGAGATCTGCTCCACAAGCTAACACATATCCAGAGGTGCAGCAAATCTCAGTCCGAAACTGTTTGTGGAGGGGTTTAGACCAAAACAATTTTGGATTTTGGTCGGTTCGGCAGTCCTATAGCTATATTCAAAGCAGTTTTTTAACAAAAATTTTGGACTTATTACCAACTTGGAAAACATACACGGTAAAAGTCGTATTTAGCTATTACAGATAGATTTTTACAAACTATGAAAAACGCATTTTACCTTCAAGTTTGTTTCAATTGCCGGTTCAGAATGAGGTTTCATACATTACATTTCGCGATTCAAGATTCAAACAATTAATGTTTTAAACTTCTCTTCCATTATCAACTACGGGACTCAAATTACAGCTCACTCTTATTTCCTCAAAACGGTACCATAATTTCAAACCTTAGAAAATATATTTCCCTTCGTTAATCATCCTCATTTCAGGTTCCCGATCAGTTTCTTAACTAGAAGGCCGTCAAAACGGATTCACCGACCGAACACATGCATTACAACTACAATATTGCAATAAAGCTTTCAAGATGTGCAATACAAAATCTGATCTCTGAACTTATAATTAAGAATGATAAATATTCATTAAAACAGATTTGCTGAAATTGTAGAAAAATCCATCTTCAACGTTCAAAAAGAATCGTACACTTATTACACATTACAAGAGCTTTACAAATATGCAATAATTATTATTAGAATATCTTTGCAGTTTAATGTATTTTATTCCGAAGCGTGTATTTGCTGAAGAAATTCAGTCCCGATACGTGCAACACATTTGCTTAAGAGTGGTAGGAAAAAAAAAACAGATTTGGAGTTATATTCCGTTAGGTTTCAGCTTGTACAAAGCTTTGCTCACACAGAATGACAACGAGTTAAGCACACAATCTTTTCCAAACCTACACTCGTGGCTTCACCTAATTGGCTGGTTAATTATCGTTGATGCTCCTTGGCCCCGCCCCTTTCTGCTGACTTCATAATTTTTCCCCGTTATTTTAGCTAAACACAAATCCCTCTCTATGATTTACCACGTTTCCTGACGTTATATAAGCAGCTTCAATTGCTTTCCTCATCCCCCTATCTAGTCCTTTATGAATGACCTTAGCTTCTTGCCAGTTTGGTAGGTGTCCGTACCTACCTGCGTGCAAGACGAGTGAGTTAAATGTTCGACGTAGACGCATGTCTGCTCTATGTTCATATAGTCTTTTAGGTAAGCCGCACCCCGACTCCCCATAATAAACGGCAGAACAGCCATTACATGGGATCTCGTAAACTACACTACGTTCATTAATACACTCATTTTGTTTCGTCCTCACCATATCGCCTATCTTTATCCCCGAAGAAGAATTGGCTATATAAACTGCCACTCTTCTTAGGAGTTTATCGATAATTTGGCTCCTCTTGAATGCGGAACCGTTAAATACTCCTTATCTACATTATTTTTAATCTCGTATCCAGTATATCAGAACGGCGTGGAGGTGAGATTAAAAATGTATGTATGTGCCGGGGGGATTGCTCCACGAATGAGTGGGTTTAGTTTTGACTAAATAGTTTTTATGGTTAACAAACTTTACGTTGACTGATTTTCAGCTTCGGCTCGAGATTTAGGATGGATTACTTGGCAAGAGTAAGGAAAGGACATGACATGGTAGGAGGGTTAAGTTAATCGTCAGGAGTCGGAGAAGGGGAGCATAATGGCGCCGACGGATGGTTGTTAAGGTTGAGTTAATGCAGGTGGGTGGATAACCCAGTTCTTTGAAAGATGAAAGGTGGTTTATTTCTTGCAATATAAACTCAGTCATGAAGACAATAACCCTTCAAGTTTGGCATTAAATACTGAAGACCTATATGGTCATAGTGTGACCATCATTTGTTGTGAGAAATATATTTCTTTACTTTCAAAGCATTCTCCATCCTATAAATTAAAAAAACTTAAGAGTTCTGATTACTTAAAACTTCGAACTTCAGCTGAACAGAAGGTACAATGTTACTTTCATACCAAACGTTTCGAGACAACCTACATAATCATCAGCAAGAGGAGGGGAGGGGGATAAAAAAAAAGTGATAAAGTGATACAAAATCAAAATTTCGACATGAGAAAGGAGTAATCCACATCAGAATTGAGGCAAACTATCCTTATAATTATTAAAAAAATATTTAACACAAGTTATTTCAGAGTGAAAGAGTGAGCTTAATTAACGCAAATTTTGTATGCTCGGTATACTCGAATGTTGAGCTGACCTTGAAGTTTATCATAAGGATTATTATTTAAATTGGTACCGAGACTCGTAGGTTTTATTACAGTTAGGAAAGAGGAAAAAGTAGTACTTTATTTTAACATCGGAAAACAGGTCAGCGTCAAATTCTCCTTATTACATAAATTTCGTGCTTATGTTGTGAATTAATTTAAAGAGAGTACGAAATGCGAAGGGTTCTCAAATAGCAGAATCGTCTCTTATACCATTTCTGGCTTAAAATCTGGTGCACACTTAATTCTGGTTCTAATAAACCTGTTATGAGCAACCCATTTGGTTTTGAAACATCTCGTATTTGGTCTCCGTCCCCCCGCCCTAATGTATATATATATACACACACACACACACCTTTGGTTAGCTTCCGCCCGAATTGTTCATTCTGACGAAGGTCAAGCTTTTCACTCCACCTTAGACCTACAGTTTAACGTGGAATTCGAACCACGCCCCACCAGCAACCCAGGGTACCCATTTATCTACCAACCACTTTCTTTATTGTGTGGAAGGATGAACATCTGGGTTTTGCTGCGCACCGGCTGCCATCACCGGGTCTCGAACCCGGGGCCGATGGATTCGTAGTCAGCGACGCTAACCACTACACCACCGAGGCGCATATATATATATAATATATATATATATATATATAAATTATTTCACGAAAGTAACACGTGAATAATATTTATGATGAAAATAACCTGTGTGCCTGAAGATGTCATTAGACGAGAGCGCTTGAGCACCATTCTGTTTCCTTTTTCCTTCTTGGTTATTTTCATTATTATATGTATATATTATTGCCAGTTACACGGGTTTCGATCGAAGTCTGAATAAAAGTGGTATTACAGTAAAAAACTTGCAGTTAATCAGTTTTAAACGGTGCCGATATTTTGAGTTAATTCATAGTGCATAGTGGTATTTCTCTCCAAAAAGTAAAAATCGCGGCAGTCAAAAAAAAAAAAAGGTAAATAAAAACGAAACGAATTAATCTATAGAGCATTTTTCCGAGTGTGTCTTTGTGAAGGAAATTAGCTGCTCATCGAAATTCCTACAAATACCCCACAATTATCCCCCGCGGCCACAGTCGCGAGCACCAATCAGTGAGAAGTATACAGCGTGCCACATCTCCCATCCCTCAAAGTAACGGAGAATACTTTCCCTCACTCAACTTGAGTCAACCCCCACCCAATACTTCCCATAATACCCTTTTTGAGTCAATTTTGTGCAGCAGCGGCTACCCCTCTAACAGTAACATGGAAATGGTAAATAAATTCCTGCAACAATGCAACAAATGAAACAAAGGCGATGAGGTGCGATCTCTGCCAGTTGCTTTTTGATTTCAGATGCCTAGAATGGGAAGATGAAAAAATCTCCCTCATAACGAACGTAAAGCAACTTAATGGGATAAAAACGTTTCTGCGAAAACTGCATGACTGAAATAAACTCTATTGCGGTATTTAAAGCAGAAAGAGACTACGCGAAGAAAATAAAAGGAAAACAGAAGAAACGAAGAAAGCCGAAGTAGAAATAAATCAAATACCGTCACACAACGAAGCCTAAACCATACAGACAACGAAGGACATTAGCACAAATAGGAAAAGACACGAGTGCAATCAAGAAAACGGAGTGAAATTGTCCCTCAATAAGGAGCAAAAAACAAAGGCCACGAGTAAATATGGGGAAGGAATTATATGCAGATATTATATAAAAGATAATTGCAGATATAAAAGATGACAAGGGGCAACGAAAAACGAAGAACATAAATATTGTCATGGCTAATATTCAAGGAATAAGACCAAACTAATCACTCAACACAGTTTCGTACCTGAAAGGATTTATGGACGAAACAAGGGCGGACATCGCATGCCTCACAGAAACTCAACTTAAGGATGTACGGGGCTCCAATAAACCTTAGCCCCCCTGCCCATGGCCTAAACTATTGGAGGTACAGTAAAACTAAACATACCTTACAAAAGAGAATTTAATCCTGCATTTAATGAGAAACAATTAAAACTTGGTGTTCCCGCCATTGGCTTCCAAGACAGCCTGAATTCGCTTTGGGTAGCTTGCCAAAAGTGACGTGAATAGATCTTGATCGTTACGCAAATTTTCTAAAAGTTTCAATGTGTTGCGTCATTGTATCCTTCGAAAATCGATTTGCTGCAGGTTCTTGAAACAAGAGACATTCAACCTTGTCCTTTATAACTGATCCAATGTGTTCACAGACGTTCAGGTCAGGAGAATTTCCTGGCCATTCTTCATTTCCAAAGAAATCGATCTCATGGTTCCGCAACAACTGTTGAGTGGCTAATGCCTTAAAGCAGGGGGTCTTATCGTGCAGAAGTGTGACCTGATCGACATCCATAACATTGTTTGGGTTTCTTAGAAAAGGAATGACATGCTGGGATAGAATAATATCACGAAAATACTGTCCATCCCAACTCTGACCATTTGGCTTCAGCACCCACATGAGCTTCTTTGCAATGAACAAAACAAACACACCAACAGTCTGGACTTTTTAATAATTCGCGATAATGTTCATTGTCATCGATTTCATCTGGTGTTGTGGCCCACACTCGATCATTTTGGCAGTTAGGCCGACGTGTTACGTAAACAAAAAATTCATCGGAGACAGCTAAATGCATGAAATCATCCACATCCCAATCTTCAAGATAATGGGCAAACCACATTCTGTCATCGACGTTAAGTTGAGTTTTTCTTGGCTTTGGAAGTTCATGCTAAGGATTTAAACCTTGCCTATGACGGTACAGTCGAATGATCTCACCACTAGCGATCTTTCCTCTCAACACTTCGATCTCTCTAGAAAGTTTAGCACAGCTGTTTTTCCGCTTACGCGTACCGCTTTCAATGATGTCCTTTGTTTCCTGAGAGAGTGGCAAATTTGGGCGCACAGATTTGGTTGTATCCATTTCACATTCATCCAAAGTTTTATTTCAATTTCTTTTGGCGAAGTCCTCACTTCTTCGCAACTTTTTGGCAGCCCATGAACGTGTTATAAAGGTGGCTCCAGCATCACGAGCTTCCCGAAATGTTATTGCTCGTATGCGATCTATCACACGTTGCCTCTCCGAATCACCAATTAATTGAGAAGCCATTATATTATCACTTTATCAGCTAGAGTAATTTTAATACCTGCAATGAATAAAGAATTTTATATATTTTTATAATCACTAAGAACTATTTCGATATAAGTAAACATGTAAGCTGCAAATGGGGCGGGCCTAAGGTTTTTTGGAACCCCTTCTTGATAAGAAAGAGATAAATATAGATGGTTTCACCTTACTAAGAGCGGATAGAACAGCGAGACGTAAAGGTGGCTGTGCTATGTATGTACATGAAGGTTATATGACAGACGGTAATAAGTAAATCAAACAGCTTTGTGGAACTCCTAGCAGTGAAAATAGAAAAACTAAACGTGATACTGATAGTCATTTACAGACCTCGAAATGCTCCAACTGAAAAATTCTCGGAGGCCATTGATGATATCAGAAACCTAATAAAGGCCATAAACCCTCCACCCCCTGATAAATAGGACGGGCTTTAACTTCGAATTTATAAAATACAAAAAGGTGAATAGCAATAAATATATATATATATATATATATATATATATATATATTAGTGGTGGACCGGATATCCGCATCCGCACTTCTGACTGCGGATGTTACCTCTAATAAATTATACAATTTACAATTAAATTAGCTTATAAAGCCCAGTCATGCACATTTCATGGAAAGTATTAATTATTAATGAACAAACAAATATATAAACCTCAAAATATAAATGCCTGGTAACACAGAAAATTGAATGAAACTTGTTTCATTGAATTTTCTGTGGCTGAAACTCTTGAGAAAGTTATTATTTTTATCATAATGAAAGCATTAATATTAATTTTAATTCTTATGCATTGCCTACCATAATAGTAATATTACGAAATTTGAAAAATTATGTCATATATTCATAATTCTATATTATATTGATAGATTAACTAAATATCCGCATTTTCATATACTGAAATTAAAGATCCGCGGATGTTGAAAAACTGACATCCGGTCCACACACACACACACACCAGGACAAGGGGTGGCACAAGAAAAGATCAAGAGCAAGCAAAAATGTTGATGGCTCTCACAAACGAGTTTATGCTGACACAGGAGATAGAAAATACCAGAAAAAATAACTGCCTAGATCTGGTATTCACGAATAACACGAACTTGATTGCTGATATAAAAATAACCCCAACCATTATCTCATACCACAACTTAATCGAGATATCAACAAATATGACAACAACATTAAAAGACAATGCACATATTGAAGAAAGCAGCAAATTTGAGGCCTTTAACTTAAACTCCAAGACTATAAATTGGGAAGCAATCAGATCACAAATAGAGTGGAGAACAGTTTTAGAGAATAAAACGACTGAGGAAATGCTAACAAACATTGGAAGAAAAGAGTGAGAGAATTTTAGAAAAATATACTCCGAAATCACAACCAAAAGGAAAGAGGAGCTGGCTGGAGAGGCAAAGAGAGAAGAATATTCCGCAAAAGAAAGAGCGGAGGCGAAGTTAGCCAACTGCGGAGACAACAATGCCAGGAAAGTAATAAAAGAAAACCTGGAGGGTATCGATAGGGAAATACAAACCCTGATTAAGGACCATACAGCGAGGGAAGAGCAAAAGGCGGTAGAAGCAATAAAGGAAAATCCAAAATACTTCTATAGCTATGCGAAAAGGAAAACAAAAACGCGCGCCGCTATCGGACCCTTAAGGAAAAGAAATAATGAACTAACCAACGATCTAAAAGAAATATCTGATACAGTGAAAGTACAGTATGAATCGATCTTCAGTACCCCAAAAAGAGAAATTGCAAGGAGAGTGTATAACACTTTGATTTTACCTCAGATGTATCGAGAGCTATAGGACAAATGAAACCACATTCAGCCGCAGGTCCGGACAATTGGAACGCATTATTGATTAAAAACTACAAAAATGAAATAGCTACACCCTTATACTGGATGTGGAGAAGATCCCTAGACACTGGGGAAATACCGAGCATCTTGAAAAGAGCAAACATTGTCCCAATATATAAAGGAGGGGATAGATCTCAAGCAAAGAACTATAGACCGATGTCATTAACGTCCCACCTAACCAAAGTATTTGAAAGAATGTTAGAGTGAAAATCTAAGATTTCTTTGAGACAGTGGAAAGATTCAACAAAAATCAGCACGGATTTCGATCAGGAAGATCATGCCTATTACATACAACTTATAGAGCACTATAATAATATCCTAGATGCAATGAGAACTACGATGTCATATACACAGATTTTGTTAAAGCTTTAGACAAATGTGATCATGGTATCATAGCACATAAAATGAAATATATGGGAATAACAGGCAAAGTGGGAAAATGGATCTACAACTTCCTCAGAGAACGTCTACAGGTCGTCAAAATTCAAGATATCTCATCAGAATCGGAAGTACGCAGCTCAGTACCACAAGGTAAAGTACTGGCCCAACTGTTCATTATCATGTTAACAGACATAGACAGTGGAGTAAACAGCAACAGTATAGTAACATCCTTTGCAGACGATACAAAGATCAGCAGAAAAATCAGCGATGCAAATGAAGTGGAGGCCTTGCAGAGGGACATGAACAAAATATACAAATGGTCAGAAAACATGACATTTAACACCGAGAAATTTCAGCTCTTGAGATATGGTAGAAATGAGGCACTTAAACAGACTGCATATTATGCTCCAGATAGACAGGAAATTCAGAGAAACACGAAAGCGATCGATCTAGGGGTAAATAATGACCGATGATGCGAAATTCGAAACGCAAACAGAGATAGTGATAAATAAAGCAAAAAGAGTCGCAGGACAAGTACGAAGAACGTTCAAAAGAAAGGACAGGACAATAATGATTCCCTTGCTTTATAAAAACACTGATTATACCAAAAACTTGAATACTGCTCAGTCATGACGTCCCCATATAAAAAGGAAGAAACTCAGACATTTCACAGCAAAGATTGGTGGCCGCAGAGGTCAACTATTGGGAAAGACTTATGTAAACTAAATTTGTACTCCCTGGAAAGAAGAGAGGGGTACACCATAATCTACATATGAAAAATTATCGAAAAACTGGTACCAAATCTCAAACTAAACCCAATTACCATTCAAACAACACTGGAAAATACGAAAGACAGAATTCGCTTTGTTTGTAAGCGAACCTCTATACAAATATCCCTAACCGAATGAAACTGCATTATATCCTAACATAATTTCGTAATATTTTCCATGCAAACGCTCAAACTAAAAAAAAGACATTTTTCATTTCTAATTCCAAATTAAAATATCAAATTAAAACATCCTTTTTAGAATACAAACTAAATTTGAACTAAAAATTTTACCATTGTCATTGAACCGGAAAGAAAAATAAAAATCGGCCTACCTGTACAAATAAAATTGATTATTGAATGAATTCATAAAACGTAAAGAAAATTTTCTACACAAATTTCTGTAATTCAAAAAAATTATAATTTCCAGATTTAGTAAAATGTGTACCGTAACTCACATTGGCCGTCAAAATAAAAATAAAATTTACTGCTGCACTTTTAGGCCTATATTTAATAAATTCAATGTTATGCGTGAAAAGCACAATTTAGAATCTACGCATAACATTTGTGCTTATTAAAGAAAAATCCTATGCTTATTTATGTTAAACCAATTAAAATTTTGTTAAATAACTAAGAATTTACTACTCAATAGACATACCGTAATAACGGTTAATCTCCGAACAATATTTTACGATAGGCCTACAAGAAATTCTTCTTAAGTACGATACAATAGCCATCTTACCAAATATGTCGGAATTGTCGTGAAATGAATCGAAAGAAACAGAGAGGAGGAAAAAAATAATCAGCTTACCTACCAAAGGTTATGGGTATAAAAATATATGTAATTATATATATAACTAATAAATACGTATTAGTTAATAAGTAAGTATATAATTAATGAGTATATAAAAAATACAAAAAACTTATTTCTCTATTTCAGTTAAACGAATTCTGCTTATTTTGAAATTTAACACAATCCTATACGGCGACTTATAATCTGACAAATTTAATATATTTAAGATTACCTTTCGACTGTCAATTAACTGTAACTTAACCTATATAGCGCGAAGCAAAAAGCCCGTAAATCTATATAAACACAATAATCCTATTATTATATACAGGCAATCGAAATATAATCAAAAATCTGCTAATGAAACCCAGAAAAGTTCTCACAAATTTTCGCTAAAACATTTTGAAAGGACATATAAAATGTGTATCACTGTATTTAAACTAACAATTCACTTACGTACAAATTTTTTTCTATATTAATCGTTTATTATTATACTACAATTACTACTAATTCCAAAAGTTTTAAACAAAGTAAAAAGGTAAGCTGAAAGGCATACAGTAGAAGAGATGAAAAAAAAAAATTGAGTCTCCAGGCAGCACGATAATTTTCAAACTATATCCTCTCCGACCAAAATGAACGAAATTTAACGTAATAATGACTCGCAATTATTGAGTCGGACAAACGAAAAGCAACGGAACTGGACGAAACAAATTAAATTCTTAAGCGCGAGTCAGGGACGCTATCAGGACGCGAAGGCAAGCGCCATTTTTAAATTTGATTTACAATGAAATTTTAAGGCATGAAAATCGAAATTTGCCTGAAAACGGGGTAAACTTTGCATTTAGATATTTTAATAATCGAAATAAAATATTCATTAACGCTATTTGTTATTATACCGGGTTTTAAGAATTTTAATCGAAATACTAACACGTGGGTAAGCCTCACAAAATATGATGTAAGACCACCGCTAGCCACCAGATGTAGTGAATACGTTTTTATTATTTATTATCTTCATTATTTGTTTACGCTTCTTCCTACTTTATTATTATCTCTATTTATTCTCTATCGGCTCTTTGCTTCATTTATCACTTTCTTCGTATAGTTTCCGGTAGCCACGCCGAGTTCTGACTCTAAAACCGTTAGAAAACAGAGGGACGGGGGAAGGTATATTAATACTCTTTATTAACACTTATTACGTTTTATTAATTTCGAAAATGGTTTAGTTAATTAGGGGATATGCGAGTATGACATTTATATATAATAATTTAGGTCGGAGAGGAACACAAAACAATTTGACTTTAAGATCACATGGCTCTAAATCTTACGCATATCGCGTCCGCCTCAAGACTGAGTATTATGTGTTACAATCCGCTCTCTTGGGTCCCTGTTCAGGACCACCAACTATACCCATTTTAAACAATTCAAAACTAACAAACATGCCCTATCGTAATCATCAAAATTTTTAGTAAATTTATATTAAACATTATAATAATTAATCAAACAGAAATTTATATTCTTAACTAAGCATTACTACAGTGTAGTGTTCCCAAATTAAAGGCCCGAAAAGGGACCTCCTCAACACTGAAGGAAAATAGCTTGGTTGTCAAGGGGCCAAGACTTTTTAACCAGCTTCCAAAGACCTCAGAAACATTACAGGGTCAAAGTTGAAGTCTTCAAGAGAAAACTAGATGCCTGGCTCAGGACGGTACCAAATGAGCCGAGTGTACCTGGCTATGTGCAGTGGAGAGCGCAAGAAAGCAACTCGCTCCTCCACCAAGCGAGGTGGAGGGGCCACCAGCTTGACTTTCGTGTGAAGAGAGACCAAAACACGGAACATCACCGAGGTTAACTTACGTCTTCACCGTCTTACGCAATTTCGAGTTACGAGAAGCCCCCCATTGACTGTAATTGATTCGTCTTACATAATTATTTCGTGTTGCGTAATAGCTGCGTAATCGCAAACGCAGTGCGTAACCACTCACTGGCAGGACGCCGGGTATTTCATGTTATTTCATTGTTATTTTTACTGTGCATTATATAACTCTCTCCAATGTAAGTCTAAATTAATTTTTTATTATTAATTTTTAATATGTATTTTCTTTTACAGATGGTGTTTCTTAACAATAATTATTAATTACCATTATAATTCTGTTTATATACACTTTTTTTTATCAAAAAATTTAATTTTATTATTATTTTCAATAGTTTTTGGGGTCCTGGAACGGATTACCCGATTTACATGTATTTTGGGGTTCGACTTACGTCATTTTCGAGTTAATAACTCATCTTGGAACGGATTAATTACGTAAGTCGAGGGTCGACTGTGTGTGTGTATATATATATATATATATATATATATATATATATATATATATCAAATTATCAGGACGTCAAAGTGAACAAAAAAGTTTCTAGGAACATAAATCAGCAATCGTTTCCGAGATGCATTGTTTTTTTGCCGAGGACGATCAAATTAAAATAAAAGTCATTAAAGTTTATCAAAGTCGTAGTTATCTGGTTATTCAGATTGCTATTTTTCTTTTGTTTTGATAGTATTTTGTTAGTTGTCATTTTAGAAACCAAAATTATTTCCTTAATTTCATGTGTCTCTCTCATGTAATGTTACAGAGCTTTATGGAGCAGTATTCTTTTGAAAACTTGCTGATATGCATCTCGTGTTAGGAGAGATGCCAGGCAACGCAGCTGCTGCCCAACCATTAGGATACCTTTCAGCCGGCATGCTGAAAGGTATCCTAATGGTCCCGTCGCTCGGCCACCTACGTCTCCGGACCTAAATGCAATTGACTTTTTATTGTGGGATTATTTAAAAAATCTTGTTTATGCGAGACGAGTTAATACCATAGATGAATTGTGGCAACGTGTTCAAGATTGTTCAGAAACAATACACGACCATGCTGATGTTTTCGAACGTATGCGGCAAAATTTTCAACGACGCGTTGAAGCACGTACTCTGATGCAGGGGAACCATTTTGAGCATTTTGAGCACTTGCTGTAAATGAACTCTGATAAACTTTAATGACTCATTTTAATTGGATCGTCCTCGGCAAGAAAGGAACGTATTTCGGAAACGAAGCGATTGCGGATTTATGTTCATGGAAATTTTTTGTCCACTTTGACGTCCTAAATATGTATACTAATTTATGAAACAATTTGATAACACCCTGCGTATATAATATATATAAAATTCTAAAGAAATGTAGTGATTTAGACTTTTTCTATTTTAAATTACCTGCTTTTAACTTTTGGCTGTTTATTGGCCATTTGTTTGAACGTTTCCCTTCTATTGAACGTCCGCTGATTATCCCCTGAACGTCTTCTTAAGGTCTTTTGAATTTCTTCCGGGCCTTTCGGCGTCTTTCGCAATCTCAATTCCACTTTAGACGGACTCGGGACGTAGTTCTTGCGTCTTTGGAGGGACCCGAGAGTATTCGGGTCAATTTGGGCCTTATTCCAAGTATTAAGGGGGCTTCTCCCTGAAAAGATTAGAAAGACATTTTACGCGAGAGAAACGAATGAAACGTTGTAGAAATTACATTTTTCTAATTTTACGTTACGCTTCAAAAAATTATCTTTTGTTGCACGAAGAGAGAAAGTTTTTTAAATTCGTTTTTAACAAAATTTTCACATTTCACACAACATAAGCCTACTTGGTGATTAAATGCAAACCTCTGCCAACTCTTTACTTATTAAGTGAACATTGTAGACCTGTATCAAAGAAAACCTATTTATTCACTCTGCATCAAAACTTTCTTAATATTTGACATAAACAAAAGCTTCAAAATTACGACTTTAATGACTGTATGCGAAAACGAGGTTAAAATTTGTGAATACTTTATAATAATTACTTGGAGGTACATTTTCCTTAATGAATCTGAGCCTCGCAGAAGGGTGACGAGGAGCCGTTTCCTCGTCTGAACTCAAATCTTTGCCATTTTGGTCACCCTTTGCGTTGGTTCGACTTCCACATATCACCTTAGAAGAGTTGAGTACGGGCGACGATCCCACGAGACGCGAAAACTTTCTCTTTGGAGTCTTTGCAATGGAGTCATTCTTCTTTGCTCCTTCTGAACAATTCCCAAGAATGGAGGATAGAATTTAGTTTTAAGACTTTCAGGGCAATTAGGTACAAAGTACAAAATATTTAACATTATATCAATCGAGTGAAAGGATTTCTTCAACTGGTACTCGTATCAAAACTCTTTTAACCTATCCTGTCGGCAAATAAATTAAGTAAACTTTTTTACCTACCTCTCAAATCTACTTTGACCCTTCCACTTGATGTTACATCCGCGTATGGTGATGAACTCTTCTAAAATTAAAAATAACCATTAACTACGAGTTCGTCCATAAAGTTCAATGGAAAAAGCTCTGCTCCAAAATAGTAAGTCTAAAATGGCCCATCCAAATCCTGATATTTTTACTGTCAAAAAAGTGTGTGCGCGCGCACACACACACACACACCTCGGTGGTTGGTAGATAAATGGATACCCTGGGTGGCATAGTGGTTAAGACGCTGGGCTGCTGGTGTGGCGTGGTTCGGATTCCACGTTAAACTGTAGGTCTAAGGTGGAGTGAAAAGCTTGACCTTCGTCAGGCAGAAGCTAACCAAAGGCTATATACTGTACATGTGTGTGTGTGTGTGTGTGTATATATATATATATATATATATATATATATATATATATATATATATATATGATGCGAATCATGCATCATGGTCAATTTAAAATTTAACACACTAAATACACATAGCACAAGCCAATTATTTCAGATTATTCAAAAACTATAAAGACACTTCAACAACTAAATATATTTTACGCTTATTACGTTAATGACAACGACAATGAAAAAGTTAAATCCTATTTAAATCACATCGACCTTTGCTTGTTGCGGTTGTTCAACCTCCTTCGCAACATCGGTCATACGACAGAAAAGACCAATAGCTTCACGCGAGATCCGAATTACGGGTCGCTACATAAATTGGACGCGGAGGACGGTCCTCCATCTAACTCCTACCAGACCCAGTGTAGCTTAATTTCGCTGATCGACAGGAATCGGTGTTACGACATTGGCCAAGACGTAGCCCACGACATGAATTAAAACAAAATCTGATAATAATAATAATAATGTTATAAAAGGAAATTAAAATTTTAGGTTACTGAATAAAAGTTAAAAAGTTTCATGAAAATGGAGAGATTTTCATGCGACAAATGGAAATGCGGCCTTACATCATTCGTATTTCTCAAAGCAGACACTGGAATCTCTTTCATTGATTTCACTCTAGAATGCTTTCTCTCCACGTATTCATCCAGTGCTTCCATCTTCTTAAAAGCATTTTCATGAATGCGAGCAAAGTTTGGCATATTCAGGGTACGGGCGAAGGACACAAAGCGAGGAATTTTTGTATCTTTTTCATCTTCGAACAAAGGAAACAGATTATACGCACTACCAAAACATGAATTTCTCATTTAAACATAAAATAAAGGGAATCGGCCGTATATATATATATATATATAAATATATATATATAAATATATATAAATATATATATATATATATATATATATATATATATATATATATATATATATATATATATATATATATATATATATATATATCGTATGTTATTCGTTTTCCAGTGTCGGTCATTTCCATTTCATTCTTGGACTCCAAGAATGGAAAAATGAGAAATCCTCGAGTGAGAATGTCAAAGACGGCAATTCTCAAATCGATCCATTCCCACTGCAAGTTTAATTTTGCACAGAATATATCCGTCGGGACTGCAATTGCAGGCCCAACTTTTCACATAAACCAAGATACTCTTTCCTAAATCTTGAATTCCTAATTCGAGCACTCTCACTTTTGGATTGCGAATGGAAATGGGTATGACACCAAGTGGGGAGTAATCCTGTACAGTGCAGATTATAAGCGTCCACGTAGTTATGGAAAAAAGACAAACGAGCGAGACCTATGTTGAAATGGTATCAATGTCGCCGCCTATATTTGCGACCCGATTCTTGTTCATAACACCGTCTCGTGATGATGCGTGTATAAAGTTTCATCAATTTATGTTAAGCGATCCAAAAGTTATAGGGCCATTTTACATTTATTTTAAGTGAAAGGCAAAAATCAACCTTTTACGTTATTAACCCCCATGCACTCGAGCCAATGGACACCATTCAATTAAAATCTCTCCGGCAAACACTAAGGTACCATTAGATGGAAATATAAATGCATAACCTCTGGATGCGAAAGCGTTTGGTGTTTCCCTCGGGTGATGAAATGCTAAATTCCTAGTTCAGCAGTGTCAATTTATTGTTTATATTTGCGCGGATGATCATTTTACAGTAGATATGAAAAAGCAAACATACCGGGAAATTGTGCTGAAATTTTTAATTATGAATCTAAAATATTCATCCGCGGGAATGTGAACAAAAGATAGGTCGTAAAATTAAGGCGCATTTTCGCCTTCACGTAAACCTAACCAAACCTAACAACCTATTTTTGACACGGAGAAAAGCATATATTTACATTATACAGCCTCATTACACCTTCAGCGAAGTAAAGTAGTGCATATTTAAAACATTTATAAAAATAACTAAGCTATTTTATTAAAATAAGGCTTCGGTTATGTACAAAATACATATTTCAGAATAAATTAAAGTAAATTTATACTGAAAGAAATAATATATATATATATTTGTGACTCTGTTAATCTAGAAATTAACCGATGAAATGTCTCCAGGTTGTTATTAACTTTTATCTTGTCGTAACCGAATGATCAACACCCGTATCTCCGAGTCAGAGGACCCGGGTTCGAATCCTGGTGAGGGATAAATTTTGTATGTAACAATACGCGGTTACGGGTTTAAGGTTGTTAATGATATAAAGGGAAGAGAGAAAATTTAACAGAAACAAATGAAGAAAAAACTTACTCGCACTTTTTTTGCTTGACTCTGAACATTTTTGGTTTGTAGAACATTTCTGTTCGGGTGAAGTTTTAGTTTTACCTTTTTCAATGCTACTTTTAAATGGTGATGGAGACTTTCTTGAAGCCAGATGAGGTGAAAAGTTCCCGTGATTCACTGTGATTTTCGAATCCAGAAGCTGACCTCTCAGGGATCTCCTCATCACCTTTCGATTTTTCAATGAATGCATGATCCTTTTAAGAGAATTTTCACCTGAAGCTTTCTCCAGCTGTTGAATGTCTTCGGCCGTTTGAATTTCTTCACACGAAAGGTCCTTTAAATAAAATGTATGACTATATACACACACAATTATATATACATACTATATATATATTTTTTTTGTTTCAAAGTATGACCGCTCATGGCCACCAAAAGAAAGGTGGATAGCAGAGCGAACACAGGACGAAGACTATGAAACAGCGAACGGAAGTGAACAATAGACGGGGAGGAGGAGGAGGAAAAAAAAAAATAATAATAATAATTAGTCACAACCGGTAAAGAAGACGGGAGCGAAGGAGGAAGGAGAACAACCCGGTTACCGAAAAGTAGGGACCTTCTGATAGAATAGCGCCAAGCCTATCACAAGGCCCGACGCTCTCCAAAAAGGGAAAATACTCTGCGCGCAGCGCAGAGTAAAGCGGACACTCCACCAGCAGGTGGGCAATTGTGAGTACGATGTTACAATCGGGACATCGGGGCACCCGATCCCCGGCCATCAAATAGTCATGGGTCAGGTGGGTGTGGCCAATACGGAGGCGGGCCAAAGCCACCTCCTTATGGCGCGACCGATGGAAGGAAGAGGCCCAACATCCCAATTTGGGTTTAATCTTGCAGAGTTTGTTATTTGCAGCGCCATCCCAGCGACTCTGCCACCGGGAGCGCAAAAACCTACGGAAGCTAGGGATATAATCGGAAAAGGGGAGGGACACGGGTGAAACCTGTAGTCGGCACGCGGAACGGGCATCTCGATCGGCAGCCTCATTAACATGTGCAGGAACCCAGCAAAATACCACCTCCTTGCCACCAGAAGTGACAAGGATATGGCACAGTAGCTGGATTCGTCGGACCAGTGGGTGGACAGGGTCAAAACACTCCAGGCCATCCAGGGCACTGCGGGAATCCGAATAGATGACAAACGACCCATCCAGACGCTCCCGCACCACCTCCAGAGCGCTCAGAATGGCATAGAGCTCCGCCGTGAAAACGGAAGCCTCATCAGGGAGACGGGTACATCGGGGAGCAAGGGCAAACGACTGGGGAACAGCCGCGGCCCCAACGCCCCCCGACGACCTCGAGCCATCTGTGAAGACCGCAACACATGCAGAGTGACACGCTACATGCTGAAGGAACAGAGACCGAAGTAAGGCAGAGTCAGAATCGGCCCTGCGAACGGGGCGCAACGCCCTACAGCACGCAACAGGGGTGCTCTCCCAAGGTGCAACACCCCTGAAAGAGACCGGTATAACGGATGGAGGAGGAGTGCCCATACCATCGAGGAGGGTCACGGTGTCGGTGAAATACCAACCCCCATCCCGGCAGAACGCCCTCTCAACCACCTGGAACAGAGGAGAGGTGGGAAGACGGAGGATCCGGAGATAGTGCTTAGCAATGAGGAACGACCTCCGATCCTCCAAGGGAGGGATGTCGCACTCAACCTGCAGACTATCAACCGGAGAGGAGCGGAAGGCGCCAGATGACATGCGCAGTCCTCTAGAGAGGACCGGATCCAGTATCCGAAGGGCCGTGCGGGAGGCGGAGCCATACACCACACTCCCATAGTCTAATTTGGACTGTACCAGGGACACGTACAAACGGAGGAGCGTCCGCCTATCCGCGCCCCATGTAGTATGCGACAGATGTCCCAGCAAATCCAGGGTACGTCTCGCGGACTCGCGCAGCCGGCGAAGGTGGGGAACCCAGCTCAAACGGCTGTCGAAAACCATACCCAAGAAGAGTACTGATGGAACGAGGGCCAGAGGCTGACCCCGAGTGTAAGGTGAAAGGCCGGGATGGCGCCGGATCCCCGTCTCCTCGACGGAAGGAAGGCCACACACGAAGTCTTCGGGGAAGAGAGCGTAAGGCCCACCGACGACGCCCAGCGTTCAACCCGATTGACCGCGAGTTGGACTTGCCTCTCCACGAGGGGGGGACTCGTCCCCGCGGCATAGACAGCCAGATCATCTGCGTAGATGGAACAGCGCACCGAGGGCGGAAGAGCTCCCGGTAGCGCTGACATAACCAGATTGAAGCAGGAGACGCTTAAAACACACCCTGGGGCACCCCTCCTCCTGAACATACAGGTCAGATAGGGCCGCCCCATTACGGACGCGGAAAGTGCGACGGCAGAGGAAGCTGCGAAGAAACGTGGGCAAAAAGCCCACAAAACCAAGTGACTTCAAACGGTCCATGACAACTCCCCGACGGGTCGTGTCATAGGCCTTTTGGACGTCGAAAAAGACGGCCAGAACAAGATTCCGGCGGGAAAATGCCTCCCGTACATCATGGCCAAGAAGGAGAAGGGGGTCCAGAGTACCCCGAAATCGACGAAAGCCATACTGGGTCGGGGGGTATAACCCAAGCGACTCCAGTGTAAAGGAAAGTCGGACGGCCACCATCTTTTCAAGGAGCTTGCATAAGCAGCTCGTCAAAGCAATAGGCCGAGAGCTCGCCACCTCCGCCGGATCCTTCCCCGGCTTAGGTATCGGGACCACAATCGCCTCCCTCCAACGGGAAGGAAACGACCCCTCAACCCACACCCGGTTGAAAAGATCCAGCAAGAAGTGCAGGGCCATCGGGTGCAGATTCCAAAGAAAGTCATACGGAATGTCATCAGGGCCAGGGGCGGAAGAACGACGGGTTGCCAAGGCAGCCCGAAGTTCCCGCATCGTAAAGAGATGGTTATAGGGCTCGTTCCCAGGGGGCGGGAACGTGACCTCCGATAAAGGGCGATCCGCAGCTGAAGGCGAACGGGAAACCGCAGCAAAAGCACCGGCCAGCCGATCAGCCACAGCAGCAGGATCCGAAAGGAAGCCGTCCCCGTCCCGAAGGACAGGGCGACTAGCAGGGACGGCTTCCCCTCGATACTACGTACCTTCCGCCACACAGCAGCAGAAGGGGTAGATGAGGAGATGCCGGACACAAAAGCACGCCAAGAGGCCCGACGGGCCAACTTGAGAGTCCGGCGGGCGAAAGCCTTCGCCCGCCGCATCTCAATCAAGTGGTCCGCGCGCCGGGTGCGGTGGAAGCGGCGCGTTGCCCTCTTCCTCTCGCACACCGCCTGGTGACATGCTGGAGTCCACCACGGGACGCTACGAGTCCGCGGGTTACCGGAAGATCGAGGAATACAGTCCTCCGCGACGCCCATCACCACCCGCTCGAAGAACTCCAAGCTCTCATCCACAGAGCCAAAGCTCAATACCGAACGGACAATGACGGAACGAGCTCTGAAAGATGGCCAGTCAGCCCGCGCAAGGCACCACCTCGGTCGAGACGAGACGCCCGGCTGCGGTCCGACCGGCTCAAGACAGACTGGGTAATGATCACTGCCATAAGAGTCCCCCAACACCTTCCACGAAAAATCGAGTAAGGCATCGAGGGACACCAAGGAGAGATCAATACAGGTAAATGAACCCGTGGGTTCGTGGAAGTAAGTAGGTTCACCGGAATTGAGGCACGCAAAGGAAAGTTCCTCCATTAAGGAGAGTAACATACCAGCAACATTAGTCGACCGAACATCTCCCCAAGCCGGGTCGCGACTGTTAAAGTCCCCGAGGAGGAGAAACGGTCGAGGCAGTTGCAGCACCAACTCGCGAACCGCGTCGCGAGAAGGAGGGTCATGAGGAGGAATATAAATCGAGCAGGCAGTGTACTGGCGATCTAAAAAGAGCCGCACAGCCACAGCCTGCAAGGAAGTGCGAAGAGGCACACCTCGCGATGGTAACGAATGATGCACGTAAATCGCCGCACCCCGCCGGCGTGTGTGCTCATCCGGGGTGCAAGGGAAACCAACATAGCCAGAGAGACGAGGGAGTCCCCGCGCAGCCAGGATAGTCTCCTGGAGACAAACACAGGAAGGCCGCTCGCTCTCCAGCAGGGAGGCAAGGTTCTCCCAGTTAGCTAAAAGCCCCCTACAGTTCCAATGCAAAATGGAACTGTAAGGGAAAGCGGCATTATAAGAGGCAGAGAAAACAGCGAAATAGCCACGGACCAAGCTGAGCAGCAAACTCAACGGTCCGTAACCAGGGACGGAATCGGCTTCCTCGACTCCGCATCTGCTTCACCCGTAGTAGAACAAGAAGTGGAGTAGAACAGGGAGGTCAGAGGGGGGCTCTCCCGGCGGGGGGAGAGACGACGAGACGGGCCCAGCCGAAACCCCCAACTCCCCACCAGAGGGGGACCGGGGGAACCAGTTGTTCGAGGGCTCGTCAAACCAGACAAGCACTGAGGGGGGGGGAGGAAAGGTCGACCACAGGTGGGAGAGGTAGATCCAGGAGAGAGACCCGACCACTCTCAGCAGGAGCCGAAGGGAGAGAGACTCCATGAAGGATGGCCAGGCTCCTCTCGACCGGGTCTATCATGGGAACAGTCAGTAATCGAGGGTGTCATGGGGCGGTGTACCTCGACCGACACCCGGACACTGGTCGGGGCACCGGGAGGTGACGCCTCACCAGCCCTCCGTATAGGGGGAGTCCCGAGCGGATCAGGCAGCGCGCCGCTTCCCCTCCGGTGAAGAAGGGGAAGCAGGGCGAGCAGCAGTCAGGATCGGGTCGGAAGGACTCCGACCACGGCGACGCTTCCTCCTCCCCTTCGGGGCATCACCCTCCCCACCCGAGAGACGAGTAGGCAAGGATCCAGACCCCAAGGCCGGAGAGGGAGAAGGGGCACTTGTAGGCAGGGAATCAGATGGGATGTCTGAAAGTGAGGCAGAGGAACAAGAAGGACCCGCGGCGCCAGGAGGACCACCAACCCCCGGAACTTCCAGGGGGGGCACCACTCCGGTAGACGCCGGGGTAGCACGGGAGGGGCCCGAGGACCCGCCAGGGCCAAGAGCCGCAGCGTAGGACAACCCCCGCCGCGGCTCCCGGTCACGGACCCTATCGCGCGCCTCCCGCGCACTAAGGAATTCGGTAGTCCTTAAGGACCGCACCTCGAATTCAAACTTGAAAACGGGGCAGTCCCGAGAGGAGGAAGGGTGGGCCCCGAGCAGTTCGAGCACCGCGGGGGCTTCGTGCACGGGGTAGGGTGCGCAGGCCCACCGCAGCGGACACATAGCTTACCCTCACGGCGGCACGCAGAGCTAACATGGCCGAACCGGTTGCAGCCAAAGCAGCGAACCGGGTCAGGCACATATGGTCGCACCGAAAACTCACACGACCGGCGATCACCCATGCCCCAGAACACCTGGGCCGGAGGCACAAGGGAGTCAAAGGTCAGGAGCAGACGAGCGGACGGGGTAAGAGCACCATCCCGGCGCGACGAAAAGCGGAAGACCTTCGTTACCCCCTGGGGGCAAGATCCTCCTGCAACTCGCCAACCGGGATTGACAGCAGACGGGAAGCGAAAATGGTGCCCTGACAGCTATTCAATTGCGGATGGGGAGTCACAGAAACTCTGCAAAAACATCCTGCAACTGTAGAAGGGACCCAGTCACCCCCGAAGAACGGGACTTCAAAAGAAGAGACCCATCCTTCAGAGGGCGGATATCATAACGACAGGGAACCCCTATCGTCTTAAGGCGCTGAAACACCCGTTCCGAGTTGCCCGGAAGGGAGCCAGCGGAAGGGCGGAGAACAAGGAACCTGTCCACCGGACAGAAATTGACAGCGGAGACAGGTCCATGTGTAACGGTAACCGAGAGTGGGCGAGAGAACAAGGGCCGCGAAGACCCCGCCCTACGGCCACCACGAGTCCGGCCACGAGAGCCAGACGCCGCAGAGGACGAGAGGGGGCCATACGGCTTGAAGGTCAATCCAGCGGAGGCAGAGGCCGCTGAACGACCAGAAGTAGTAGTTATCCAAATCCAAGGGCGGGCCAGAGTCGTCAACAAGAGGGGAGTGAAGTTTAGAAATAGAACCCATAAATAGTAGCTTTAAAAAAGCAGCCTCGGACCCAAGGCGATGCACCATCCGCCGCTGCATCCTTCAAGGCGCAGGCCCAACGTCCCGGGTAGCCCGCCCCCCAACCTAACTGTCGTTTTAAAAACAGCAGATTGGCACTACGGAGATTTGTCCGTTAAGGGCCAAGCAAAGACCCAATCCAGACGCAGCAGCGGTCCGGGCGCCCGTACCATCCCCGGAGCACGGCTCAGCCACGGAGCGATGCCCCCCGGCGGGTGCACCCGATGACCCCAAGACTGCAAATACAAACAGAGGGGGGGGGATACTACGATTGACAGAGGCACAGGACCGAGTCAAGACAAAAGAAATTCCGGGAGAGACGGAAAAAAAGGGGGAGCAAAAAGAAAAGAAAGGGAAGGGAAAAAAAAAAAAAATGCAACTAGGTAACTCTTCGCCCACACCCCGCGAGTTGAGGAAACCTCAACAACCCACGAGGTGTACGAGCCCCCTCGGCCAGGCAAGCCGGAGTACCTAATCGAGGGGGCATATATATATGAAAATTATTTCACGAAAGTAACTCGTGAAAAATATTTATGATGAATAAAACCACGAAGGAAAAGAAACAGAATGGTGCTCAAGCGCTTTCGTCTAATGACATCCTCAGGAACACTGAAGTAAATAAAGAGTTCGAGACTATATATAGGTCACAAAAAAAAAAAATATATATATATATAATAAATATAGAAATAAAAATTGTGGGAGGAGCATACAAATTTATAAGGGAAAACTACCAAAGTTTTAGCACTGCCCTTGTCTAAATCCGTTCTGAACGAATTCAAAACAACAGGATCAAGCGTAGAGAGGCCCTGGTTGAATAATGGCAAGCTCAAGAATATTTCTATTAACAATGTTGCTTGAGTGAAACAAAACTGAAGCATTGCTCCAATCAATACAGTGGGATAACTCTGACAAATGGACAAAAAGGGCACTGGACGACTGTCCCGTTCTAACGGAATACTGATCCTGTTTTACACGCGTGTGCAAATCCTTTCCCGTCTGACCAATGTAAAAAGAATCACATTGTTTACAACCAATTTTATAGATAATGCCTGAATTATTGGTAGGGCTATTTTTTGCTATGATATTTTTCACAATATTGTTATATGAAAATACTACATTAATATCCAAAAGTTTAAGTACATGAGCAATGCCTAAAAAGCATATATCATTCGGGCATTATCAAAAAAATTGGTTGTAAACAATCCATTTGATCTTGTGTTGAATTCGTTCAGAACGGATTCAGACGAGAAAGGCAAAGTGCTAAAATTGGTAGTTTTCCTTACAAATTTGTATGCTCAGTGTTCCTGAGGATGTCATTAGACGAAAGCGCTTGAGCACCTTTCTGTTTCCTTTCCTTCGTGGTTTTATTCATCATATATATACTGTATATATAACCAAAGTAACACGTGAATAATATTTATGATGAAAAAATAAAATACGAAATAGTGCTCAAGCCTTTCGTCTAATGACATCCTCAGGAACACCGAAATGAATCACAAGATTGAGGCATATATATATATATATATATATATATATATATATATATATATATATATATATATATATATATATATATATATATATATATATATATATATATTAAACACAGACCGTGCATGAAACAAGGCACTCTTCTGGGAAATTAAATCCACTATAGTTCGAATAAGTAATAACAAATACTAGGTTTTTTTTTTTCATGATGGAAAGCCCAACGTATTTATCATTACTTATTCGAACTATAGTGGAGACACACACACACACACACACACACACACACACACACACACACACACACACACACACACACACACACACACACACACAGTAGATCACAAACAAAAAATAAATAATATGATTGGAGCAGAAAATATTTATGAGCAGCATACAATTCAATATTCATAAAACCAGTTTTAGCGCCTTGCCCTTATCTAAATCTGTTTTGAATGAATTCAAAATAACGATCGAGCGAAAAAGGCCCTGGCTGAGGTTGAAATTGTTTGCAAGTTGAATAATGGCAGACTCAAGAATGTTTCTACGAAGAATGTTACTTAGGCGAAACAAAATTGAAGAATTATTCCAATCAATACAATGGGACAACTCTGACAAATGGACACGCGTGTAAAACAATAATAATATTCCGTTAGAACGGGACAGTCGTCGAATGCCCTTTTTGTCCTTTATTTGCCGTTCTACTTTAAATAATTAAATTGAATGAACTACATTAACCAATGGTGCGTGACTTCTGAGACACCATTGGCTAATGTAGCTTCATTCAATTTAATTATTTTAAGATAGCTTTTCGATTAACTGTACATACTATTGTCGAGGGGTATGTCCCTAAACGGGCCACTCGATTGTAGAAGACGACTAAGGACGATGAATTCCGGGGGTGGTCCCCTTGGTTGGAGTCGGAATTGTATCCGAAGGATAATAGACAACTTGCGAGAGGTGAAATAATAAAAAGATAATAAAACAAAAAGAATACATGTACGTAATCATGATCGTCAATAGACATGTACGACTGCACACAGTAGTGTACACATATCATTCGTCACACAATAGGTTGTGTGCGTAATATAGACACGAGTAAACATAGACTGATAAGTTGATAGAGCATAACTAAACAATGGGTAATAGGTAATAAAATAGGTAATAGGTAATAAAATTAATAAAGGACGACGGTCAAGAAGGAACATGGATGTATGAATGAGTATGGTTGCATAACACCGACAGGACACAACATATAAATAATAACTTATAGATAGTAAAGCTTTTATTAGTATTATTATTATTATTAAAGAATTTACCATACATTGAATACGAAAGATATCCACATACTAAACACGTGATTCAGTATTCAAGGTATGGAAGGAAATTAAGTTACTTTATGACGTCAGAGTGATTCACTCTGTACGTACAATATAAGGGAGGGACATTCGCTGTTTACAGCGAACTTCTAATGGCACAAACATGGATACTGTTCAACCATAGAAATGGTAAATCGCATGGTTGTGACACTATTAATTTTATTATTCGAACATATATTGTAATTAAACATCACTTATAAACCATTTCGACTCGTAAACCTCAATAAAGCCTATGGTGCGCGACTTCTGAGACACCCTGAATATATAAATTATTTCACAAAACTAACACGTAAATAATATTTAGAATGAAAATAACCATGAACGAAAAGGAAAACACCAAATCGTGCTCAAACGCTTTCGTCTAATGACATCCTCAGGAACACTGAAATTAATAACAAGTTTGAGATTATATATATGTCCCAGAAACACTAAAATAAAAGATATGATTATGATAATAAAAACCCACTCTAATAGACAGAGTTTATTTCCACAACAGTTTCGATGCCCACTGGCATCCTCTTCGGATGGATATAGAAAAACGAATGAACCAAAAACAAGAGGGAAAACAGTCCAGGGACCATTAAGAAATTCGCACCTAGGTTAGATCCCGTTCTCCCGACACTGGAAGGGCATTTTTATTAAAGGGACCCGCTTATAAGTACATTCGCACAAATTTAAAACTATCTTCTTGTTCTATACATACAGATTCTATTGTTTTGACATAATTACTGCATTTATTATTGCATTTACATTTATTATTATTACCTTTACACTTTACGTTTATTATTCCATTTACATTTTACCGAGGGAAAAAAAACAAAAAACGAATGAACCAAAAGCGAGTAAGGAAACAATCTAGAGACCTTTAAGAAATTCACTTATAAGCGGGACCCTTTAATAAAAATGACCTTCTGGGGTGGGGGGAACGGGATCTACCCCAGGTGCGAATTTCTTAATGGTCTCTGGATTGTTTCCTTACTCGCCTTTTTCATTCGTTTTTCGGTTTATAATTTCCATATAATAAACAATGTAATAATCAATGCAATAATAAATTTATAATTTATTATTGAATGCAATATTAAATGTAATAAATTTAATAATAAATGTAATAATTATATAAAAAAAAAAAATAGAATCTGTATGTATAGAACAAGAAAATAGTTTTAAATTTGTGCGAATGTACTTATAAGCGGGTCCCTTTAATAAAAATGCCCTTCCAGTGTCGGGAGAACGGGATTTAACCTAGGTGCAAATTTCTTAATGGTCCCTGGACTGTTTTCCCTCTTGTTTTTGGTTCATTCGTTTTCCTGTATCCACCCGAAGAGGATGCCAGTGGGCATCGAAACTGTTGTGGAAATAAACTGTCTATTAGAGTGGGTTCTTTTTATCATATTTTGACCTTCACGTTGAAAAAGTGATTTTTTTTGCATTCAAAAGATATGATTGGTGTAGAAAAAATTTGTAGGAGCATACAAATTTATATGGAAAATCCACCACAGTTTTAGCACCTTGCCCTTTCTGTCTAAATCCGTTCTGAATGAATTCAAAACAAAAGGATCAAGCGTAAAAAGGCCCTGGTTGAATAATGGTTTAAGTTGAATAATGGCAAACTCAAGAATATTTCTATTAACAATGTTGCTCGAGTGAAACAAAACTGAAGCATTACTCCAATCAATACAACGGGATAACTGACAAATGGTCAAAAAGGGCACTGGATGAGTCCCGTTCTAACGGAATTTGATGCTATTTTACACACGTGTTCAAATCCTTTCCCGTCTGTCCAGTGTAAAAGGAATCACATTGTTTACAACCAATTTTATTGACTATCTCGTTAAAATACCTGTAGCGGACAACTGAGACGTTTGCAATCATCTTTGCAACTTTCAGCAACATGCCATCAACAATGCGATACAACTCATCAAACCAAACTCAACAAAGATGACGTCATACCAAGCGAGCAAAAGATGACGTCACAGCGCGGGAACCTCAAGATGAGCGTCGCAGCGCTTTCGCTCTTCGAAGGCAACTCAGTGATTCACGCGTTACCATCATGTAAACATCATACGTGCAAGGGCTCATTGGCCCTTTTAATATCACTCAATTAACTTTATACAAAGAATCTATCAATCAGTCGCGCGTTATTAATTGTCATATTGTAAGCATCAATTCAAGTGTACACATTACCAGTATTTACAATGTAAACAATCAACAATTCAGTCGCATTCTTAAATCATTCGAATCAATTTATTTTGTATTAAAATAAACGGAAGAAAACTGAATCTATCAATCAACCTAATTAATAACTTAATAACATTATGTGATCTGCAAAGAGCTGGTGACCTCAGCCTAAGCATTTATCATTAACGATCAATCATTACACTGGTATGCATATGAAATTTTTTTGTCTGCTGTGAGGGTTTTTTCAACTCATATTATATAATTCGACCATGCTGAATTCGAAAATGACATTGGTTTTCCTCAATCAGGTCAGGTTTTTTCTCTATTGGCCATTTATTATAAGTCCAATTTTATCCCCAAATTTATTGATTTTTTTAGCTTAAACACTGTAGATACGAGTAATATTATAAGAACACTCGTGAAAAATGAAAACATTGTGTGAATAAATACTTTTATTCATACAATGAATATGGAAAAAAGTTTATTGAGGAAGGAATGAAGTTTTTTTGGCTTTCCGTCTGTGTTTTTCTTCGGGCACGTCTCGCTTCAAACACCAGCAATAGTCCGCCAGCATATTGATATCCCAGTTTCCCTGGTACCTCTCTTCCATTATTTTGATATCTTGGTGAAATCGTTCACCCTGTTCCTCACTATAATCCCGCAATTTTCAGGAAAATAGTCCAAGTGGGACCACAAAAAGTGCATTTTTATGGACATGCGCGACCCATGAGCTTTGAAAGCTTCCATCAAGTTTTCGACAACGGACTCGTATTCTGGACTTCTACGCTTGCCAAGAAAATCAGTGACAACTGATTTTCATGCCTGCCAGGCATTCTTCTCAGTTGGAGTCATTGCGTTTTCGAACTGAGTATCCTTGATCAAAGTTCGAATTTGAGGACCATCAAAAACCCAGCATTTAGTTTAGCATCAGATATATGAGGAAATTTACTCTCGAGATATCGGAATGCTGAACCCTCCTTATTCATTGATTTGATGAAATTTTTCATCAAGCCCAGCTTAATATGAAGTGGTGGGAGCAAATTTTTGTTGGTGGTACAAGGGGCACTGAAACGACATTATGCGACCCAGGTTCAAAATTCTCTCTGGATGCCCATTCACGCTGTGCATAGTGCTTCTCATCCGCTCGGCTATCCCATTTGCAGAGGAAACATGGGTATTTCGTGTATCCCCCTTGCATTCCCAATACAAATGCCACAATCTGAAAAAAAATGAAAATATTTAAAGAATTTAGAGAATTTGTTCTATCAGATAAAAAAATCTATGCATTGGACTGTATCACTTCTGTGGGGAAGTTAAGTGTTCTTATACGCTCTCAAATAACCTTTGGAAAAAAAACATAGTCAATAGCAATTGTTTACTTATGATATTAGTATTACCTTCAAATCTCCACAGATCCTCCAGTTATGTTGGTTGTATACGAGAGCATCCAGTAAAATTTTCATGTTATCGTAGCTCTCAGTAAGTTGTACGGAATGTGCTACAGGGACTGATGCAACCCTATTCCCAATGTTGAGAAGTACTGCTTTCAAACTTCGTTTAGACGAGTCTATAAATAGCCTCCATTCTGATGCGTTATATGGTAGGCCCAAGGATTCGATTAGCCCCTCAACATTGCAGCAGTACACTAAGGAAGAGGTATTTTCGTGCACTGCAAAAAACTTGCGGAATTCTTCCTCTCGTTTCCTATACCAGGAGAATGTTGTTCCCGGAGCCAGCAAGTTGTCCTCTCGAAGTCGTGAGCCCAAGATCTCGGCAGCTAATTTGGAAAGTCCTAAATCCCTGGTAAGATCATTAAGTTTGGCCTGGTTGAGAGGCCTCGGCTCATTTGAAGCGGTATTTTGAGGTATATACGACTGGGACTGGTCATTGATTTCATCATCAGAATCATCGAAGTCCAGGGTTTGAGGTGGGTCGGGTATTGGAATTCCAGGACCATGGGGTACAGGTCTCATAGCAGAAGGAATGTCAGAGTATACAACAATGTGTTTATTCTTCTTGTTAACTCCTGAAAATAGAAACACAGAAACATGGATATAAAACTTGCATATGAAATAGAAGAAGCATTCAGACAGTGGCGGCTCGTGAGGGAAGGCTGCGGTCTGTAAGATATGAAATAGGTCGATGGAGTCTGTATATTTTCTTTCTTTTTCATTCATATTGTCCCTTCGGGGACAATATGAATGAAAAAGAAAGAAAATATACAATCATTGTATATGTAAATGTAACTTGTATAACAATATGTATGTGTAAATGTATTTTCTATAACAATATGTATATGTAAATGTATGATTACCATTATGGTGAATATTATGCTCTATATGGTGAATATTACATTATGGTGAATATTATGTCGTTTCATACGAGGATTTCAAAATATTTAAGAAAAATAAATTTATAAGCCCACCTTGGAGGTTTGTCATGCAGAAATAGCAATCTGTCACGTGATCCTTTCCTTCTCTCCAAATCATGGGAATTCCAAAAGGCAAAGATTTCGCTCTGCCTTTGCTCCATCTTCTCAAATTTTCAATGCACGTCTTGCAGCACATATGAGGGGTGAAATTTTTGTCCTGGTCCCCTAGCTTAATTCCAAAGTATGCTCTATACATTGTCTTCACAAATTTAGTGATTTGGGACTGGTTATTTGGCATGGTAACCGTCCCACATATGTAGCAGAATCTATTGGGATCATTTTTACACGCTCTATTCATTATGAAATATTTTATCTATATGCCTGAAAAGTAAAAAAAGATATTATACAAGTGAAACAAGTGATGATAGATGTTACTGTTCCAATTCCGCTTTGACAAAATCACGAAAAATTCTATTTTACTTATGAGGCCATAGCCGGATAACCTGAGCTGATTGAGAAAAACGGATTGCAGATTCGAAATCAGCAGGAAACACTCTATAAGAATCACTTACAAAACCCTTGACAGCAAAATTGATGCATACCAGTGTTATCAATCAATTAACCATTATCATCTTTATTATTATAGTGCTAAAAACATTACACTATATACCTTTTGCCCTTTATTACTACTTATTAACCTTTTGCTAATCTCTTCTTACTATTTTGTTTTGATGTACAAGAGGAATATTCTTGAAAGAAAACTTCCGCAACTCTTCCATAAATTTCTCAAGACCTTTGTCATATGTTACCCGATCCCAATCCCAAAATAAAAGCATCCCTTTTATTTCTAAAAATTCATGATAAAAAAAAAAAAATAATAAATGGAAATGAAAATAAAGGATTATTTTTTTGCATATTTAAAATAAAAAGTACTGGAACGCCGTTCTGGTGCATTCCGCCAGAAAATCATACACACACACACACACATATTCAGGATAAAAACGAAGACGTAGAGCAATAAAGTCATTATATTTGGCTGCAGCCGACGTTTCGGGCAACTGTACCCATCTTCAAGTCCTAATTAATAGAGCTAAAATTAATAGATAACACAAAAAATATAAATGACGAGTTAAAACCTAAACAAATGTACAAAATTAAAATTATTCAAAATAGAAATATTCCACCAAATATTATAAGCTCTATGAACAAGTGTGCGTTAAGTTTTCTGAACACTGCATAAGAACATCGTATTTACACAGGAAAAGGAAGTTGAAGGTTCTATTCCTTGATGTTTTAGTCTCCAAATCTGGCTCGACAGTTTTAACTTCTACGTACCGGAAGCCTACGCTTACGGGTTTGGGTTTTAATTTTTTTAGTTTTTGCGACCTTAATTACAAACTAAGTTCTGTTCGCACACTTGTTCATAGAGCTTATAATATTTGCTCGAACTTTGCTCTGCTACATAATAAGTTTGAATTTCTTAATGACTATTTCTTTAAAAATGGTTTTCCACGGAATCTTGTAGGTGTTATTGCTAAGTTTCTTAATAATGTACGAGTATATTCCCCTAAAATTGTTCCAACGTGTGATGTTCCTAAGAATTGCAAATATCTTGTTTTACCTGATGTCTACCATTTTAACTCATTGGTGGAAATATTGAGGAAATTTTATTTTCACACTGATTTTAAGGTTGTCTTTGTAAATAGTAATACCCTGGATTGTTTTTCCGATCTAAGGACGAAATCCCCCCCTGCAATGAGCTGTTCTGTCGTTTATTTGTTTACCTGCCCTGGGTATTCTCAGGGGAACTACGTTGACAGTACAGTTCATTCTTTGCGGGCGAGATTTTGCTCCCATATGGGTATTAGTCATAGGACGGCGAAGGTTTTGTTGAGAAAAGAACAGTCTGCTATTAGAAATCATTCCAGCAATTGTAAGACTGACGTTTCTATTGAAAATTTTAAAATTCTTAAATCATTAAAATGCTCGTCCTCGCTTCGTATTTATGAAACGTTAGGTATAAGTTTTTGAACCCTAGTCTAAACACTGATTCTGGCTGTTACCCCCTTTACATTAACTAGATCAACTACCCT